>DWGR01005186.1:0-10549 GCA_018247715.1 Heliconius burneyi
CCGCGCTTTGCCTCGACACCAGAGCGAAGAAGTGAAAAAATATACGTAATTAAATAATTCACTTCCTCCAGTGGGGATCGAACCCACAACCATCATAAAGAATCAAGGGCAGGCTGGCTAATAATGCGTTTGATAAATAAAAGATTGCTGTGACACGGACGGCATTCAGTATTATTATACATAAGCTATTGTATAATATAATACGAGATTAATCGAGACGCTTCGCAACGTAAAGTTCCAAGGGCACTCGACGGACCCGAGTTTTGACCCCAAACGCTGTTGCTAGGTTGATATATACATTTCTTATACCTAATTATAGAATACTTTTATCTATAATTTTTAAATAATTTTAACCCCAAACGCTGTCGCTAGATGGTCTTGATACATTTTTTATACTCAAATAAAAACTTCTACACTTTTATCTTTATTCTACACTTTTATTGAGGCCGTCGTGGCGCAGCGGCGCAAGGGTGTGACTGTAACTGTTGTGTTTCGTTCCCCGCTCGAGGAAGTGAAATATGTATTTGCGTTTATATTTCCATTTCTTCTCTCTGGTGTCAAGGCAAAGCGCGGCGTTGAGTTCTGTCACTCAACACGCAATGCCTCCAGAATTTGGCAGAAAGTGGAGGACGGAGTGTCTTAACACTGGGTTCCCTCTGCCTACCCTGTTGTGTGCGGGATACAGCGTGAAGATATTTTTTTTAATTTACACTTTTATCTATAATGTTTAAATAATAATAAATTTAAAGTAATAAAACATGAGACTGTTCCCTCGTCATCCAACTGGAATGGACTGGGCTGGGTGGACTTAATTCAAAATTGTCAGAATTATTACTCAAACCGGTAAATGTATATTGTTAATATATTTTAAAATAATATATACCTATTGTATATTTTAATATTGTATCGTAAGTATATACAGAATCTTTCAGTCTCTCTAAAGAAGTATCTATTTAAAAAAAAAACAAAGTGAAATAAAATCCTAATTTTCATAAATATGAATTCAGTACACACTCGTATGTTTAAAAATTAATTACTAAAATGGTGTTTTTAATTATTTTTTTAATTTAGTTTTATTTTTATTTTATTTATAGAGAATGACTCTTGTAACAACTCTATTACGTTTTCTACCACAGTTGAGCAAAATATTTTTGTAAACAAACAGAGTAACCATTTACTGTTTTCGTGACATTGCGATGTGCTTGGCTTCGACTGATAGAATATGGTTGAAGTCGAGCCAAGTGCATATTTTGCAAAACAGTGTAATAATAACCCAGACGGCGCTATATATCCCGAGTATGTCTCGATGTCATTTATGTCTCTGTCTGGCTGTTAGTCACATGAAGAAAACGTGTATTTGCTAAAAGGAAATGCCTTTTCGATTTGCCTCACTGTGTATCACAACTAATATAAATGTTATCTATATATATATAATAAAACAGTAAAAATATTTTGTCCGTACATTTAGTATTTTTGACTGAAAAGGATAGAGGGATACTTAAAAAGAATGACTGTCAGTCAATTCTGTTTATTAAATGAATAATCATGTAGTTCAAGCGGGCGAAACCGCTGGCAGGCCGCTAGTACTGTATATAGATATCGAGGGTAAAATAAATATACAATGTTTTCATTTCTTCGCACTGATGTAGAGGTAAAATCGCGGCGTTGAGTTCCGCAATTCAACATTCGATGACTCCAGTACTCGACGGAAAGTGTAGAGCGGAGTGTATTAGCGCTTTGCCTGTCTTACAATACCAATGCGGGATTCTGAAGATATTGATAGTCAAATAAAAGTTATCAGTTAATAGATATATAAAAAACGTATAAATCACATTGAGGGTAATTCACCATTTTACCAAAATACTGAAAGTAGTTGGAACTTCAGTTTGTTGATATAAATACATCATAAGCGCAGTTCCATTGAAACGTACGCAGTAAACTTCAAACTCAAAAGTAAACCATATATTAATTTCAAACTATAATTTATATGGAACGTTATATTTTATTGCGCAATATTACCTTCATTACGGAGTAACACAAACGCATTTAAATAGTTATTGACGTCATAAAAGAACAGCCAAGAAAAGAAATGGGCCAGCACATCTCCTCTACTCGACTTACGTTTAACCTAAATTGAAATATAAACCACTCATTGGTTTTTTAAAGCATACATTAAATATAGAGGCCGTAGTGGCGCAGTGGCACAAGCGTGTGATTATTAATGCGAATTTTGTGAGTGCGCTTCACATCGGGGAAATTATTTATTAATATTTTTATGGCTCTGGTAACAAAGCAAATCGCAGCGTTGAGTTCCGCCACTCATCGCGGATTCGGCGGAAAGCGAGTAATTTTATATGCGGGGCACACCGTGGAGCTAAACATAGATAGATACACGTTATCTTCAATTATGAAATTAGAGCACTTATATCTATTAAAATATTTTATATGCAAAATGCACTTTTTAATTAAATTTATAATTTTTACGTAAAATGAATCGCCATTTTGTGATACTTTATATACTATATTTTTATTCCTCAGATGACCTCGTTCGTTAAGATTATTATTAAGATCTAAAACTCGACACCGCAGACGAGTTCCGAAGTTCTTAGAAGAAATGAATGAGAACATGATGTCTGTTTATTTTTATTTTTTATTTTGTGTTGCAACCAGCTATGAAATGTTTAAATTGTGAAATAGTGTGTAGAGCTACTTTAAAACTAATATTATTTTAATATATAGTTATATTTTGCGATAAAGCTTGACCTCGTTATAATTAGATTAATATTTTTATTAAATTTCACTTGAGAGTAATTTCTGTACGTACTTAAGTCTTTATAATAGCTAAACTATTATTGGAAATATAAAAGGAGAATGTTAACCACCCAATCGAAATACCTCTTCGCCTCAACGACTTACAATTATATAACTACTTATTTTTGCGAAGATAGATATACATACATTAAATAATAATAGAATGAAGAAAGAAAAAATAAATTGTAAAAGGGATTATTAAAACCAATGATTCTAAAATTTTCTGTTTTAAGTAAATCTACATACAATATTAGAATCCAGACGCAATTTTACAACTAGAGAAAGATGTTTGTATCAACTTACATTTTAAGAAAAAAAATGTAAGCATTTGTAAAGCTTTATAAAATATTCGTATTTTCTTATTAAAAAATAAATCATATTTTAATTTTAAATACACATCAATACACTAGAGTGTACAAAAATGAGAAAGAAAATATATTTTATAAAGAAGAAAATTTGCACAATTGAAATAACACGCGTTGGTGTCGCTACGGTTCATTAAAATTTAATTAAACATAGTAACAATGAATTTGACGTAAGAACCGTTATACACTTTAATTAGTGACATTAGTTTGGTTTATCGCTCCGAGAATATGTGAGGCAATAGCGCACTACATTTTCGTATCAAAATCTTTTTAAATACTGTTACTATGTTACTACAGAGGTAGACAATCTTAAACCAGCCGGCTCATTTTATTAATCAATTGGAACGATTTCTTTTTATTGACGCTGTTCGCTCATAGCAGGGTAGAAAGAGGGCACAGGGTACCCAGGGTAGGGGAAATTAAATAATGTGAGAAGTAATCGAAAGTACAACCTGTTGCATTTACAGTCGTAACTGGTGGCTTCAAGGATAATTCTTATATTATCAATTTTATAAACTATTATACCTACTTCTTATAAATTTTAACTAAATTTGTCCAGTAAATAGGTTTTTTTTTGTTTTATGTTTTCATTTTTTTAAGGAGAGTGTTTAATATAAATACCCCAGTTACTCGTTTCTTGCCTTTTATGCAGATATTGCGTCCTATGTGGTGAATATACGAACTTCTTGTTGTTACGAATTATACACACATAAAAATTCACGATTATTTTACTTAATGAAATCACTTATAATCAAAACATATTATTTTAAAACCTTTAATACTATTCATGTTATGTTTTTATTTAATTTTATATTCATTTTTAATTATATTGGTTTAATAATAACAGGTACAATGGTAAAAAATTTCATTAAAATGGTTTTTTTGTTAGAATTGGGCCTATTGGTTTGTGTAACGATTTATACGATATCTATTAAATAATAATAAAAGAAAATATACTATAGATATATTCTGTACGCAATTGACCCCAGATTGGACCACGAACAATTCAACAGGCAATATATTAAAACAATTAATTTTCTTACGTATTTCAGAACTTTCATATCAGCCAACACTTTAAACATATGTTCTGTACAGAAGACGTAATGTTATTGTCTTGAAAAGTTTGAACAGCCGGTTCAAGATAAATATAAAATCATTGTTAACGTTTCATACGATTGGGTTGGTATTAAAATCGTTTAAATCAATCTTATTTGAGCATAAATGTCACATATAATGTCAAACGAATGTTTAATATTTGAAATCATATTACTTACTAAAATAATCCAATCAAAAACATAAACGTGAAAAGAGAGCCAAGTTAAATGTTAACTATTTTCGGTGAAGCCAAGGATGGATTCACCGAAAAAAGAATGAGAGATCTATATGGGTACTGAGTTCTGCGTTCACTCGGGATAAAACATTCAAGCTCTAAATCTCACTATTTATTTTTATATACAAGCTTTATTATCTTTACTTAATTTCATGCAAGCACGCGGCTTAAGAGCTCTGACGGATTTAAACAAAACTCAAAAGTAAAAGAAATGGTTCATGTAAAATACACATAGCGCGCTTCCAGCTTATTAACTTGGCTGGATACGCTACCGTGTGTCCTAATATGTAACAACAATAATCTTTATTATTATTTTACTTTCACGCACAGCTTCGATGTTAAATTCTGCACGCTTCTACAATATTCATGACGGAAATCATGAACTAAATAAAGAACAATCGTGACTTTTGCAAGCATTCAGCATGTTTACTTCAAGTGAAAATAATACTTAGCATAGAAACTAAATGGTATGAAAGTCATGCGACCAATACACGTGGCAGTAATCACATAGTAGTTATAGAGTCGTACGTTCAATGAGCCTTTATTTAGCGACCAAGATTTCCACTGCTAATATTATGTTGCAATAGCAGAATATAATTTCAAAGGATTTTTTATCAGCTCCACTAGCTGCTAGGAATAGGGCTTAAGAACCTAGAGTTAAGACACTCCATTTTCATCAAGACACTTCCATCCCCCACTTTCTCCTGCATTTTAGAGACATTGCATGTCTCAATTTAGTGCCGCAAGCTACGTCGTTACCAGAACGAAGAAATAAACAACACAACACAGCTTCACGCTTTATCCCTACCGGGGTAGTCAGAGAAAACGAAGCGCCAAGCGCTACGTATACCGTAGCGTTTGACGAAGAAATAGAAATATTGAATATTTCATTTTCTCGAGTAGAAATCGAACCCACAACCTGTCGTGTTTACGTGTCACACGCTTGTGCCTCTGCGCCAATAAGTCGCCTGACAAATTCATGTATGTATCTATGATATATTATTTATAAAATATTATGTTACAAAAAAATATAATTGACGTTATGAGCATATAAAAATAAATAAATCGTAAACCCTACTTATATAAGAAATATAAAAATAAAATTGTTTAAAAAATGTATGAAGGAGCCTGTGCTCGTACCAAATAGAAAATTGTTATTGTAAACTTAAAATATTATACTCATGTGTATATCCAGTAGTTTTTGCTATTTCTAATTACATATTTCATGGTCTCCAATTATTTAAAAACAAAAACAAATATGTGAAGCTAAAAAAAATATTTACGACTTTGTTATTTACGTCATAAGATTTAATTAATTATAAAAGTATTAAGATTCTTTTTCTGGTTCACGCAATATTCCGTATATAGCTGACTAGGCAAAGTGTGTGTTAAGACATTCGGTTCTTCTGAATTCTGGAGGCATTGCGTGTTTAGTGGCGGAACTCAACGCTGCGCTTTGTCTCGACAGTAGAGCGAAGAAATGTAATTCCTCTTTTCAATTAAAATTATTATATATTTCAGACTTGTAATAAATTACATTAAATAATAGTGGTGGGATAAAATTAAATATAAAGTCGAGTAAAATGTACGTCAGCACCAATGCGAGTTTCACTGTTTCCGACGTTACAGAAAGCAGAAATCTCTAGAATTTACTTAGAATTTTAATTCTATACAATTTACAAAACGAATGTTTAAAAGTTCAAATTTTGTACTTTAATTTATATACAAACAATAAAATATATAATACAATGAGAAAAGAATAGTTCGCTTACACGAACATAAGTTGAAAATGTCACTTTCTTTTACAAATGTATTTTTAATACGACTCAAATAAATTTCTTTATTTTTGTAGTAGTTCCTATTTAAAGTTCTCACGTCAGACCTAATTTTGTTTTATTTTAAACTTTTCTGTGTTATTAGGGTTCCGTACCTCTGATGGTAAAGACGAAACCCTTATAGGATAACTTTGTTGTCTGTCAAGATCATTTATGTCGAGATCGCGTGGAGGTATCAATCTGAAATTATATTAAATATTCAGGTCTATGGTCCCTCGGTGGGCAGAACACACAATCAAAAGATACGAGCATGTATCGATATTACTGCATTTTGTATGAAATTCGCGGCGTAGTTAAAACCTATAGGGCTAGCTAGCACTTACCGTGCACCTACAGTTATAAAATTTGGCTCGAAGTCAGAATTTACGAAATAAATAAAAGAAAAACTCCGAAAAGTGAAAATGCCCTATTCATATATTTCATAAAAAAATATATATTTGTAGTTCATTTTTATACAAGATATCCCCGCAAAACTTAAGTGTGTCAACTTTTATGAGTTCTACAGTGTACTTCCTGTGGACCTACGTTGATGCTGAAATTGGTAATTAAGCCTCGGTGTGCGAGATCGACTCACACTTAACCGGTTTTGTTTATTTTTACTTTATTTAAATAGATTAAAAAGTGAGTTAGTTATTACTATTACTACAGATCGTATATTATTTTTATATATCGCATCAGACAGTCTGGCAGCCTCGCTACCGCCAGCGAAGTAGTGTATAATCGTAAAAATGACGTATGAAAATTAATTTCAAAGCTTAAAATCAAAAGTTGTTCTGAGAAAAAATATTAATAAAATATTTTGTTAGAATCGTACGCAGGTACTTTTGGCAGATAGTGCAGTACCTACTAAAGTTAATTTATTAGTAATTTTTATTTACATTTAATATCTTATAAGAGATCTTCACAAAAACTGTTGAAAGTTGGTTGAAAGTAATAAAAATATCTTGTACGTCAGCTTGAATGAAAGTTATCTGATGAAATTCTCAAAATGAACTATATACAAAGATATATTATATATTTTTTAAAACTGTGCTACTTTTTAATATTAATAAATTTTGCAAAATCATACGTTTTCTATTTATTTGGGCTTCATCCCTCTGTATCCTGCAAACAGCAGGATAGGCAGCGGGAATCCAGAATTAAGATACTCCATTCTCCACTTTCAGTCGAATTCTGAACGCAATGCTTGAAGAAATAGAAATATAAATTTAAATAAATATTTTATCTCTTCGAGTGGGGATCGAAGCCACAACCAGTCAATTTTATAATTACACTTTGGGCCTCAGCGCCACGACTGGCCTCTACGATTTCTTATTTTTAAAAATACAAATATAAAGACTACTGCCATATATAATCTACTAATAAACTTGAAAGTTAACTTCGAAAGAAAGTTTTCCCTTCAGTATTTTTCCATGTAAAATTAAAATTTTGAAAAACCAATATTTTATGGAAAAATATCAAGAAAAAAAACAGACAGCCTTGCAAAAAATAATTATAATTAATACTATGTAAACGCGACACATACGTTATATTTACGTCACGAAAAAAAACATCATATTTTGTTTAAAATGTAAGATGGTTAAAATATTATTATTATTTCTTTTAAAAGCGAACTCTATGCAAATATATTACACAAATACATAATACATAATATAATATGTTGTGTACAATTGTATAACAGGGTAATAAATGATCTAGACAGGAGTCATCAAAGGCATACTAAAATAGAGTCATTGCGACGTGTCACCGTCTTGTTTTATGTAGAGTCTAGCCAATTTTATTTTAGATCTAGGAATAAACAGTCGAAGATAAAAGCGGCACGCCACTTCCTCAATACATGCATGTCGTATTATTTATATTTTTTCATATTTATTATACATTTAATAAGTTCTATGATTTCCACGATTATTACACTTATTAAATGAAACTATTTTAATCAGATTTATCGCGTATATTTTTATTATTATATATTTTTGGAATATTTATATTAATAAATAAACGCGTTTAATTCGGTTGAAAATGAAAAATCTACTCAGCTTCACGCTATATGCCGCACACAGCAGGGTAGAAGACAGCAGGGTAGGCAGAGGGCAGAGGGAACCCTGTGTTAAGACACTCCGTTTACCGATTTCTGCCGGTTAAGACAATTTTATTTAAATTTTTTATTCAATGTTTCAGAGATTATTAAGTCGGATTTTTTGCAATTACATTTGCTGCAATTAACGACGCTCTTTGTCTTATCAGAACGATGAAGCGAAAATATTTTTTTTCATTGATTAGAGATCGAACCCATAACTATCGATTTACAGTTTACAGACTTACTCACTGCTCTACCTACGGCTTGTATATTTAGTAATTTAAGATTAAATTTCATCTGTCCATATAAAATATTTTTTGCGGTTAAACGACCACTTTACCTAAGACCTATATAGATAGATCAGATTTGCGGAAAGAACACCAGGCGAAACCACATAACACTTCTCCCCTTACTATTACGCAACTATTTAATATCTGATGATTTGACTTCACTCTATTTTTATCCTTGTGGCACTTCGTATATGAGAATTAGATATTGGCAGAGCTCTATATTATATTCTAGAACATTCCGGACTTTTGCATTTGAAACATTTATAATTTATATCTATACTTATAATAAATCTGTAGTTTCTGTACATTTAAAAATATTTAAAAAAAATTGCCAGGGTGTCAAGGGATAACTAACAGTATCCATTTCCAGCATTTTTGGAATTTTCGTCTATCTGTCTGTTTATGCGAACACATATCACGTAAAAAGTAACAACAAATGTAAGCAACTTTAAACAAAAATATTGCAAGTAACTGAAAGTAGGTTTTAATTTTTATTTCATTGTAATCTTCACTCTATCAAAAGATGTATATATTTGAGAAAGAATTACTGTTAGGCGGTACGAAGTTTGCCGGGTCAGCTAGTTTGACATATAAAGGACTATAGTTTTACACTTTTGAAGGATTATACTGAATAATAAATAAGGAAAATATTATATGGCCTTCTTGCTAATTTGAACTCATTTCATGTTCCGAGAAGTGACTAATGGAATTTTATTTTTATGAATTGAATGTTTAACTTTGTTATGGTCAAAGATTGACCTGATGTAACGAAAAAAATAGCTCCTAACCCGCAAAGCAGGGAAAACAGGGACTACTTAATGTCGAAACCCTCCATTCCCCACTTTCCCCCTGAATTTGAGCAATTTCTCGAATTCTTTCCCATGTTAATTGGTCACGTCTCAACGGCACGCGGTTTGTGAAGTAATATAAAAAAATATTTAATTACATTTAATTAGATAAAAATTTATTTCCGTCAGATATAAAGCGCTTTTTCATTTCCAGATTAAATTAATTGGGTTTGTTCACCTGTGTGTTCGAGTGTTTCTTTGGGTTCATCGACACTCAACAAACGGTCCTCTCGTTCGTTCCGTACGGGCTGACGCATTTGGGGCGTCTGGGACACGTCTAAATTTGTTACCTATTTTATTATTCCTTGCACAAATGCAATACTTAGCTGTCAGTGCATTGTTGGCATCTTCTTTGTGTTAAAATAAGTTCTTTTTACTTTTATTATATAGCAAACGTGTTGGGACAAAATAATTTAAATGGTCGCATTAAAATGTCTATATAAAGCAAAAAGTTATGCAAATTAAAAAATATTTTTACCTGTATCTCTTACTTCTATGTTTTTTTACTGAACTTATTGGTTTTTAAGTTTTAATATTTCATTTAAAAATTAAAGTGTAAAGATATCAGCTGTTAGAATTTTAATAAGATTTTTTTTATATTTCTCATTGTATAAAATAAGGCTAAATGTAATTATAATATCCTATTAGTTCTATTTTTGTATAGCTGAACTTGATCCTTAATTGGAAAGCCCAATAAAACTTCACATATAACCTGTCCACGCAGCATGACACGAAGCCATCATCATGAAGCTGTCGTAATATTTCATATATGCTGTTAGGTATGGCAGCCCAAATGTCAGCATTGACGTCAGAGGGGCGGCACCCGAACTAAATATAATACTTTGCTAGCAGCAAGGGCTAAATGGTTGGCGATGCGTTACAACTCACAATATAGTTTTGATTACATAAAGACCATGTTAGCTAGATACGTTATTTGTTCATGAGAAATAGCAGATCGTATGTATGTTCATTGTCAAAATTAATAAAATAGGT
>DWGR01005187.1:0-10549 GCA_018247715.1 Heliconius burneyi
CAATCATTTGTAATAGTGAGAAAAACATGTTAGTTAATACTGAACGAAGGTATGATAATTGACTTTATCATGCTGAGGGTATCTCATAATTTTTAATTTATGGCGTAATAATTAATATTCATATTGGGTCGTCGTTTGTATGATTGTGTATGTACTTACATATGTTATGTAAAACAAATCGCTTAGATAGTTTTTTTGGGTTCAAAGATCTCAAGCCTTAGGATTCAACACCAAATGCGAAATATTTGAAGTCTTTTCAGACTGACTTAAAAATAAGAAACATGTTACAAAAGAGTGGAGGATCATTCTATCAAACAAATTGCCTGTTTTGTTTGACGAAACCTATGAGTAATGACACCTACATGTTTGTATTGTTAAATGAAAAAAAAAATATTCGACTAAAAGAGTTTTGCACCTACGACCACTGTTCCATTAGGAGATACCAAACTTTGCAATATTAATATTTCAGTATAAATGTATGTAGACTAAGCTTAAGCGATTATCTAACAATTTTTAACATTCCATTTAAATTTTTAACATGTAATTTTTTCCACTAGCAAAAACTAACGATATAAATCACTTGTTTTCTATAAAAATTATTTAAAAAAGATTCTAACATTTTGAAATGATTTAACTTTAATAAAAAAAACTGCAGCCTCTCAAGCCACAACAGATATATTGAGCATCTCGATCGTGATCTTATATAGTTATAATCTAGATTTTAACTGTACATTACATTTGCATATCCATGCACCGTACATAATCAGTGCGGGAGTGCATCGAGATAACGAAAAAAATAGAGAAAAAATCGATTTTGCATAAAAAACTCGAGTCGAAACGATGCACGACTGCAAACTGATTATTTTATTGTTAACCATTGTCCTTTATTGCTTATAACCGTGTTATGAAAGTCTTATAGCCTTGTGATACGCCGCTTAGAAGATATTAAATAAAGCTATATAAAGATCTAGGTATTAGCACAGCGCGGCATGACCACGCAATTTGACGAATAGTGACGTACAGAAGTGTCTTTATGGAAACGAAGTGTCTTAAAACTAGATTCCTAAGTTCCTTATGCCTAACCCTTGTTTTGAAAAAAAAAATTTAATTAACGCCATCCAGGCGCAGATATTCAACGTTTGACTATAATCGCGATTTTTGTGGCTTCAACCCTCAATACAGCAAAAGAATTTATTTGATTTCCACATTCATATATGACAAAGTACGGCGATGACATCAGCCAGCCATTGATTTCGGAATTGTCTTAGTACTAGGTTGTCTTCCCTGTGTACAGGACAAAGCATGTTTCTGTTCATCCTGCTAAATACAAAAATATTTATTATAAAATTTGTTTGTAAAGTAACAGTTAAAATATGAAAATATTACAACTGACATTTTTACCACAAAAAGTTTACCTACATAACCAATATTCAATACATTTCATTCAATATAATATATATTTAAAAGTAATTACAGTAGGTATATAAGCTTTAATTTTATAAATACAGCTAGTTAAAAGTAATTTTCTGTTAACCAATAAAATTTAAGGCAATGTCGTAACTGAACCAAAACAGCCGTTTTAAGACATAATAAATAATCGTAAATTTTTGAGCCGTCGTCGTTGCCGATCGCAAAAACGTGCACGCGCGAGAATGCTTAAGATGCAACTCGGTGAGTGGACACAGATTATGAAAAAAGACTCTCTAGTCGATTTAAGGTGATATTTAGAAATATTCTTTACAGAAGACGAAGCGCAGCGTTGAGTTCCACAGCTTAACACGCAATATCTCCAAAATTTGGCGGACATTTTCCGGCTTTTGTTCTTATTCGAACCAGTATATGGGGCGAGCGTGTCAATCAAGTAAATTCTTCGGCTTTATAATTTAAGTTAGAGTATAGATGTTCACAAAATATGAAAGAAAAATGATTTTTCTTTTTTCTATAAGGAGAGTTCAGTTCAGATAATTTTCGATATTTTCTAATAGGAAATATGGACTAAAGTAAGACTCGTAGTGTATAGAGTATAACAGATTTGCGACCTAGACATGTAAAATAACTAAGAAATTTTTGACACATGTCATAATTCTAAATGCCTGAGCTAATTCTAATCATGGATACAGTGGGTTACATCGAAAAAAAATGCATGATATAATATACAATATAAGCTTCTTCAATAAATGGACTCTGTAACAGAAGTAATTTGAACTCATAGCTCCTGAGATCAGAGTGTTCAACCAAAGAAATTCTTCAGCATGGTATAATTACTATAGACAGTACAGATTAAAATATTCCTTATAGATAGATATAAATTCACGGTCATCGGATTTACTAAAATACAAAACAACTTTGTATCCCTTATTATTCTGTTTTATTCATTTCAGTTTGCTAAATATAACCTCTACAATTTCCATGCTCTATGGCTATACGTGGAAATGCAACCTGCAGTTTTCTCACATTAAAGTGGTTATCTCAGAGTATTGGCGTTCAATTTTCCTAATTAAAATCCTTCTATCGAGTAGAATGTACGTGACAGGTTCCTAAGGAGCTACGGGAGGAGAGGCATCGTTTTTGTATAAAATACATCAAATTCCATTTTTTTTTAATTATATGTCAGGGCAAATATATTTTCGTATTTTTATATTATTAGTAATAAAGTTTTAATATCATTAAATGTGACATTCTTAAGATGCAATAAATAATAAAGAATCTAGCTCCCGCCATTTTTCAATTGTTTTTCAAGAAAGCAAAATAAAACGTATGCGACGAAGAAATTCGATATATTTTAAAAAAAGATAAAATTGCGACGAACGTTACGTATAATATTTGTGGGGTTTACGGACCAAGTGCGGTATCAATAAGAGCAGCACAAATGTTATATAATGCAATATTATCCTTTTAATAAGCAATACGATTATTATTATTTATTATTATTTATTATTACTTATTATTATTTATTATTATTCATTATTATTGATTATACTGATTGATTATTTGTCTTTTTATGAACAATACGACATTATAATTTATTTATAATCATTTACATAATTGTTAAATATTATTATTGATTTTTCAAGCAATTTATAAATTGTTTTTGGTTTTCTTCTTTTTAACTCACTCCTCCGTTGTCCACTTTCCGCCTAATTTTCGTAAAAGAAAACCGAAATACTATGACTGAGTGAGTTCAACGTTATAACTATTAAAGGCAAAAAAATCGAGCGTGTGAAGTAGGAATAGAAACAATTGATTGATTTCACACATTATATTTATAAAACAAATCTACTTAGTTCCTAGAACTGCGACGCCCTTTCGTCTGCCTTTGGCGGATGTATAACGTATTTATGTTTCTCATGTATCTACTAACTATTGTATTGTTAATACATACTTATATTAATCTAAAAGATGAATAATTATTTTTTTAATTTAATTAAACTTTTAATTATGCGAGTTTTTAGGTTTTCTGTAACAGATAAGCTTAATTTGAACGATTTTATTAACGTATGTAATGTAAATGTAATTCTGTCTCACCAAAATGCTCCAACAAAACCATGTTTAGATTCCTTTTCTTTCAACATTTAATACCGCTTATAGCAACTGATACTAGTCTAAAGACACTCCGTTCTCCGCTTTCCATTGGAATTCAATATCACACTTGCCCACTGAAAAAGGATAATATTAATAAAAAAATCCTCGTGCGTGAGAGTGGATCGAATCCACAATCATTGCGTTAGACCGTTAGACAGTTAAACCCTATCCTACTGATCCAAGATCGAGTCAACATTATAGAAAAATCTAAAAATCTAGGGAACATTGGCAATATACCATCTTCAAGCTGCCGGATGTTTGCTCTAGATCACTTTATTGCGACTTTTCCCACACACTCCTAGTACTAATGAATATTTAACACTACTTTTGTAATATGCTAACAACTAGTATTTACTTGAATTTAACATATATTGGAAATCCTATAAAAAATATTTATCATTAATAAAGATTAATTTATTTCAAAACGAATAGATTCTCTAAACACCCTGAGATACCAAAATTGAGGGTAAACTTGTAACGAATTGTGTAACAAAGTATCTCAGCCTTAGGTTCAACTTAACTTAACCTTGAAATCCGCCGCCGCCATTCAACATGCAATGCCTCTAGAATTCGGTAGAAAGTGGGGAATGCAGTGTCTTAACACAACTAGGTTCCCTCTGCCTATCGTACTGTATGCGGGATACAGCGTAAAGCTGATTTTATTTGTTTTTATGTAGAAGAAGGTAATCTAACCTGGACTCTCTGAGGAATTAAATACCTAAAGATAATTAGGTCTACTTTAAATCTAGTTTAAATTACAGATAAAAACAACGCAAAAGTAAAGCTGATAATTGTCGAAATACTGAAAAAAGGTACGGGTCCCATATATGTAGTACTTATATTTTAAAAATACATATACAAATGGACACTAAAGGAATCTAGTGAACCTAAACTAAGCCCTATGCGAGAAAAAGCGTGATAATGTTAAATAAATAATATTTAAAGTCGAAGGGAACTTCTAAGCTCGAGGAATGTGGGCGCCCCCCTGTCTACGCTGTGCCGGATGCACACTCCACTGCACACCATACAGTGAATAAATAATTAATATAGACGATATAGTTTTTTCCTATGTGATAACCTACTTCTAGGAAACTTGTCGATATAACCAACCAACTGTCTACGCACGAATATATATTGATGGTGGTGCAAATTCTTAACGTGGCTGAGAAATTACCATTTCTTTATGTTAATTAAAATACTTGGTTTTTTTGCTTGAACTTGTAATTTAAAGGAATACTTGTCTTACTTGAGTTTTGCCACTCAATACGCAATGCCTCCAGAATTCGGCAGGAAGTATGGAGACAGAGTGTCTTAACATTAGGTACCCTCTGCCTACCCTGCTGTGTGCGGGATACAGCATTAAGGTGATTGATTATTTGTCTTACCTTTTCGGAGTAAAATAACAATTGTCTACGTTGTTCAAAAGTGTTTAAATTAATCTATCGAAACAATTTCTCTTCAAAATTATGACTCAAATGATAATTTTTTAAGGTAACATTTTACCGTCTTGATGAGTTTGTATTTTTAGGATAATTTCAGAAACTGAAGTACTCATATGTAGCGTTTTATAAGATTTTCATGAAGAAAAAGATGTTAAATTTTCAAATATTTAGGTAAATCACATTGAACTCTGGCCTGGTCTATTGAATTGTTCGAAAATGAACATTCAAATAAACTCGTCAAGTTCATAATATTAAAGTATAAATTGTACTTTAATATTATGAACCGATTGTAATTTCTAACACACAAAATAAATGTTACCTCACATACAAATAGCATAAAATCAACAAATAAATAATAATTTGCAACTTGAAGGATCTTAAAATAAAAATACTTCATACGGAGTCGCGCGTCGCATCGCAATGAGCCAGTTTTTGTATCACCGCAGCGTGGGAGCTTCTCGTTGTTTACTCTTTAACGGTTGTAGAGTTTCCCGGTACAACTCCGTCTAGTTTTTAAGCTTTTCTTAGTTTTACTATACTATAGATATGAAGCGGTGGTTTTAAATTCATTATAATATAATTATATTTATTTTACCGCTCTGGGAAATAAATCACGCCGTTGAGTACCATAACTCAACACGCAATATTTGATAAGTGGGTGGAAGGTGGGACACGCTTTTCCAGCATAGAAATATAGGCAAAGACAACCTAGTGTCCAAGCACTCTGTTCTCTACTTTTAGCTCGAATTGCAGTGTAAGTCACCATTCAAAATGCACTGCACAAAATAACATTAATTTAAAAAAGAAAATCAATAATTGTTCAAAATTACTGTTAAAATCCATCCATGGGAAAACACTAGAGGAGACATCTCTATGCGCCGAAGATGGCGAACGCTACTACGAGTATTACGATGACAAATGCGGAAAGCTTATCGTTATAAGTCATGTTGTTTATCTTTAAGTTATTTGTTTTATAGAAATTAGCATTTGTATTATAACAACACATCTGTATTTATTCCAACAATATGAATATGTAAAATAAATTATTGTAACTGACCGAGAGTGCGGAAGTAACAGGCTCGATAGAATGTATTATTTTCAATTTACTGCTCTGGTAAAACAAAGTGCTGCGTTACGATCCGCAGCAACACGCAATGTCTCTAAATTATAGGCGGAAGGCGGTGACCGGAAGGAGGTTCAAGACTGATGGATTATATTATAGATTCTCTCCGACAATTTTACTTTGCCGAAAAAATATAAAGTTCCTATTATATACAATATTTAATATCCTAAAAAACATTTGTAAATAAAATATTAAATGTATATGCTAGTACATAAAATATTTTTTTACGCTGTATTCTGCATATTAGACAACAGAGAGAACCTAGTTTTAAAATACTCCATTCCTAGCTTGAATTTAATTTACAACTAAAGTATTTTTTGTTCACTCTACTAGATTGAGGGAATAAAAATAATTCCTTCCAGAATCGAACCCATCACCATCATGTTTACAGTTAGATGCTACGCAATTTAACGCACGGCCACGTTAATAAAATAAAAAAGAAAATATCCCCCCTAAACGAAGATCAAACCCACCACTGAGTCCCAAGCAGTTTATTTCTTGAAAGTGTGGAATAAATATCGAATACAGCAGCAAAACAATAAAGCTCAAAAAGCTTACAATCAATTTTCGATCACGTTTTTTTACATTCCAGGTATTTTTCCCGTTTTCCCTTCATTTCGGTTCCGAGCGTCAGCTTTTTATTTGTCAAATAACACGTGCCGCGTCGAAACTCGTATCGTGTGTTTTTTGCGGAATTGTTAGTTTTGAATTGAAGATTAGGTGGTTTTCACATTTATGGAAAGTGTGTTATTTATTTATGTAAAAACCTGAAAATTCGATGTGTTTTTTCGTCAGGTATTTTTAATAACTAGGATAGACAAAAATAACTATTCGTGTTTTTTAGGGTTCTGTGGCTTATAAAAAACGAAACCCTTTAGGAGCAGTTTGTTATCCGTCTGTCTGTCAAGCAGAAGTATCAAGCTGAAATAAATATCAATATCTAGATTGTATTTCTTTGGATCACAGAGAAAAAAAAACTCCTATGTAAACGCAATCGAAAGATACGAGCGTTTGTGCATCGTTTTTGCATTTATTATTGATGAAATTAAAAAAGAACCATTACAGTTTTATATATGTAATTCATTTCTTTTAAAATAAATGCATCCTCCGACAAACCCTGATTCGTAAATTCTTACAAGTTGTTTTCCCCGGATGATCTACAATCGAGAAATTGGAACGAACCCTCAGCTTGCGAGGTTCAGTCTTCATAGTTTATTTAGATTTACCTAACCGCCATGGCCTAAATCCGTACGTTTGTCTAATCTTTTTCTTATTACCTGTATAGTGCTTGTAGGGGCACGGTGTATATTTAGTTATTTTCTTTTACCACGTACCAAGAAAAGAATAACAATTTTTAACTTAAATATACGTGTTTTTCTTCATGTATATAAGAAAAACTCAATAAATACCATTCTGAATTAACCTTTACCGAGCCATTGTTATCGCAAAGTGGGAATGAAAGCTTCTGGATTTTTTAACAACATCTTTATCTGTCTCAATAGGTCATAACGTTCGCTGGACGTGAGGTGTGAATTTTATTGCTTTTTAGCACTAAGAAAATTACAGTCCAAAATCGATCAATATTTTAATTACGGAAAAAATATGGAATAGCATTCATTTTAGGGTTAAGATTTAATGTAGTAATAAAAATATAAAGGGCTATAACATAAGTGAGTTTGATGATAGAAAATTATAGAGAGGCATTTGAATATGCGATTGAAAGCCTTTGATCGTTCTTGAGATGGTGCTTGCTTTGTTGAGCTTTGTGAATTCGATTGTAAGAACAGGTAGAGGATAAGGTTAAAGGAATAAATGAACATATTTGATTTGTAGACGTTATAGGTTTAAATCTAATATTATAAAAGTGTGGAAGGAAAAGAAAGTTATGTCAAAATTTAAATATTATATTATAATTCTTATGATTTCTTCATTTGATCACAAATAATTCTTAATTGAAGAAGGAATTTCAATTCTATAAACTAATTTGTATATGTGAGATCTTAAGCTGTTACATAGGTCCCAGACACCGCTGCAAGCTCTACTTCTTACAACGTGAATCCATGGAATGTTTGTTTTTTATATCAAATGCTAGATCATACTCTTAACATTGCATTCAAAAATTTAAGTATTGAAGGAATTTTAAGTAAAATGTTATGTCGAACGGAAGCAAGGTTAATAAGATGGCGGCTGGGTCACATAAAAATACATTCGATACTTTGGATGTAATGGGAATGCTATAAAGCTTTATAGAGTCGTATCTAAGGTGTACGATGAGCTTTGTTTGAAATTGGTTTTCTAAATTGTAAGATGATTTGGAATTCTTAACATACGTGTCTAAAAAATCTGTTTCTTGTTGATATAAAGATGTTACTTTCGCAAATGGATATGTTACTGAATTCAGTGATATATATTTTATTAAAATTAATTAAAAATTTACATACGAGTATATATTTTATATAGTACACAACACAATATCGTATAAGCGGTGGTCTCAAATAATATTTGAGGCCACCATGGCGCAGTTAGACAGTGTCTGACTGTTAACGTAACGGTTGAGCGTTCGATTCACACTCAGGTTATTTTAATCTTTATATTTAATTTATTATTATTACTGCACTCCGATAAATAAAGCGCGACGCGGCGTTAAGTTTTGCCACTCAATATGCAATGTCTCAAAAATTTGGCTTCAAATATTGAACAGAGTGTAACTTAACCCTTCCGTCTACGTGATATGCGTAAAAAAGCGTGAATTTGCTTCTTGTTTTCAAAACAAATAAATTACATTAGCAATTTATCAACAAAAATCTATTAAAAATACATCTATCTAATATAATACCAGCATATACATTATTACCCTACAAAACAGTTTCTGCCTACCATTTAACCTCATATAAAACGTGGGGTCAGCGGCTTTCCTATAAGGCTTTTGCGGGATCGTTTATAATTATTCAAAAACCTCCGCCCGATTGTTAGAGGCGAATATATCTGAGCGTTAATAGCGAGACAAGGCGCACAGTGCCACCGCGTGCGAGTAATATGGTTGGTATCGCGTGTTATACGATTCAGGATTTCGATAGGAAATTGGAATATTTTTCATATTTTTTTCTGATTTCACACTGTATTAGGTGCTTAACAGTAAGGTCAGCAAAGGGAACCTGGGAACATATTGTTAGGCCACTCCGATTCCATTGATACATTTCTGTTCTCAACTCTCAGCCGAATTCTGGAGGTTTTCCGTGCGGAGGGGTGGAACTCAGCGCTCTGCCATATGCAGAATACTGCATGAAGTTATCAAAAAAGTTATTTTTTTTAACATTATATTATAAAAAGTCCCATAAATTAAATTAATTCGAGAAACAATTTCTGTACCGTGTAGCTCGTTCTTAGATCCAGAAACCGACTGGCTTTATCGTAAATAGAGCAGTGTCACGCGCTAACATCGTACAAGCCACCCCGGGAGTCGCTGGTAGCTGTTTAAAACATGCCCTTAAAAGATATTGAGAAATAAATACAAAAATCAAACCTACCCCTTTAAAGATAAAGAACAAAATATCTTAAAACGTACGCGTCTCTAGATAGAGTCGAAGGCAACTTCTGCTAACAAAATGAAATTATTGTGTTTTATTACAATGACTTAAGCTTGAATTTTGTCTATTAACTATTTTGATATAAAGCAATTTAATTGGCATAATGGATGCACTCCGTTCAGATGAGTCATTTTATCTAAGATATGTGTATGGATATTTTATTTCAGTTAGTGATTTCTGAAAATGTGAAAGAAATAATTTCTCACGTTCCACTCAATTATTGAAACAGCGTCTTGAGTGGAATTGACATTAAAATCATTGTGTAAGCTGGTGGCAACCTGCATCTCTTACCGATAACAAAAGTAGAGAATTAAGGGATTAAGCACTAAATTATCTCCGTCTATCAATTTTCAAAGTCTAAAAATCCAAAATGCAGCAAAATGGCAAAATCAAAATAGTTAAACAGAGTGAAACTAAATTTAAAGCTGAAAAATATGATAATAACCATTTATCTTTCAATTGTCTAAAGAGTCGTACACTACAGTTAATATATAAATAACACAATATTAATATTGGTATTATAACAGATACATTATAGGGTACAGATTGCTTTGGCACAAAAAACTTATGTCGACGTCCAGCATCGTGAGCCATGGGACCATGAAATATTTAATGACCTGCGGTGCACTTTGTGTTGTAGACGAGAATATTTTGAAAATATTATCGCATACATTTTTAGGGTTCCGTGACTTAAAAGAAAAAGATGGAATCCCTACAGGATCACTTTGTGGTCCGTGCATCTAACATATCTGTCTGGTAAGACCATTTTAATCAAGAACGCTTGGAAATATTAGGCTAAAATTGATGAGACCTGG
>DWGR01005188.1:0-10549 GCA_018247715.1 Heliconius burneyi
GCGTTTAGTTTCGAACATATTCGTTAATATCAAACTAACAATTGCAATTTAAAATATACTATAGTTAGCAGTACGTTCAGTTCCGCCACACGCAACGCCACTAGAATTCGGCTAAAAGTGGGGTAAGGACGTGTCTTAATGGGAACGGAGTGCCTTATTACTAGGTTCCCAAGTTTCCCTACCGTGCTATGTGCAGGAAGCAAGGCCTTAAGCCAACGAGCTTAGATTTATAAAAAAAAATCTAAGGTCGACGCCGATGAGATAGATCTAAATATAATTTAAATAAAACATTCTGACTCAATATTACTCATTTGGAACACCCGTCATGTATTAATGACGTACTGTATGACGTAATTAACGTAGAGGATCTGATACATCGCATAAATAGATATTCATCAAACGACAGCTTGAGGCCTTGTTGTCCCTACGTTTATTTAGAATCATTTATATTATCAGCCTTGGAGATTTATTTATTGTTAACGGTTGCGAGTTCAAATTCGATTTAGGGCAAGAGTTATTTCTTAAACCAGGGTATAAGTACCAGGGCTTTTGTCTGCGTTCTAAAGTGAATTTGAACAAAAGTTGGTAAAATTATAATTTGTCCCGTCACTATTGTCTAAAACCATTTGCATTTTGAATAATATTGAACATGTTTTTCTAAGATGATAGTTTTTAAAAACAAACTCACAAACTTTTAGAGTTTTTCTAATACATATAACCAGTTTAGGTGTGACTGTCAACGTGACAGGTTGTGGGTTCGATTTCTACTTGAACAAACAGTTAATTTCATTTCCTTTCTCTGGTAGCCAGTTCAGCGGAAAACGGGCAACGGAAGTGTCTTAATGCGAGCGGAGTGTCTTTATACTAGATTGACAGGTTCTCTCTGCCTACCCTGCTAAGTACGAAATATAGCGTGAAGCCTAAAAAAATATATTATTACATAAATACGAACACGCATTCATCGCTGGGTGGTCCAGTAATTAACATTTTAATTTCACGCCCTGCCTTTTTCGCTGTAGGTAGTAGGTACGATATTAATAGCACGTGACCTTTACTTCTATAGACACGAAAATTGGGCAACCGTATAATTACTTACGTAATAAACTTTTTGAATACAGGTACTTGATTAATTAAAATATATATTTACTAGTGGACGCGCGCAGATTCGCCCGCTTATTACCCTTGGGGGTGAATTCTTAATAAACCGTGAAACACGTGTTCAATTAAATATTTTTGAGAGTCTGAATTTAAAATTTTATAAAAATCAGTGACGATTTTGTAAAAAAAATCCGTACAAACTTTCAACCCCTATTTCAACCCTTGAGGATTAAAATTTTTCAAAATGCCTTTTTAGTGGATGTCCAGATTACGAAAATAAACATCTGTCCAAATTTCACGTTTCTCTCAGTTTCACATACTCAGTCAGTCAGTACATGTCCTTTTATATATATATATATATATATATATATATATATATATATATATATATATATATATATAGATTATTATTTTTATGTGATTTTCTCCCATTCGGGGAAATGAATTAATCTTTTTACGTACGTAAGATACAGAGTGTCTTATCACTAGGTCCTCTGCTTAAGCCATGAAACTATAACATTATTATTAAATATTAGAAAGACGAACTTTAAATAAAAAGTTTCTTCTGTAACTACAACTTAATCATATGTTTAAAACCTAAGTAGGTATACATAATATTAACTTGTTTCGATAACAATAGTAAATATTGACGTAATACTGGACAACTTTGTAAGTATTATTAAGCCATTTTGTATCTTATGTCACAAATATATAAATATCAATATGGTGGAATGAATTATTTTTAATCCCTCGCTCTGGTAGCAAGACGAAGCGCCAGGTTGGGTTCTGCCACTCATGAAGCAACGTCTGGACATTTGGACGTGTGGAGAACGCAATAAATATACTACTATACGCGAGATACATTACAAAGCTAAAAACATATTTAGGCAGGACAATGCCTGAAAAGTTACAGGTTCAAATTCATCTTTGGGAAAAGATTATATAGATAATATTGTCATTTTATCATTTCTTACTCTAATAAGAGAAAACATGGTATCGGAATTCGCTTGCTATTAGATAATGTATAGGAATTAGGCGGATAAGGACGAATGGATTACCTAATTCTCTGCTAAAAGTGGACGATCAGTGGCTCTAAAACGAGTTAAGTATTTTTAGGGTTTCTTACTTTTTAAGAAAAAAAGGAACCCTTATAATCCCTCTGTCGTCCGTGTATCTGTCTGTCTGTCAAGATCCTATATCTCAGGAACACTTGGAGATATCGAGTTGAAAATTAAAACATATACTCAGATCTACAGCCCCATGATTTCCTGACAAAAAACATATTTCTATATTTTCTTCATAAAAATATTTGGCCGTTTATATCGCAAAAAACGCGCATTTCGACGCTATAAAGGGAATCAAAATTCATGGGGTATTTCCTGTACTTCCGAATAACCTAAAATAATGAAATTTGGAAGCCAGCATCTACAGTTAGTATTAGTTCAGGAAAACTATACAATGATGGTTAAATCCTAAGATATCAGATGAAATGGCTCTGGATATGTCTGAATTTCATAAAAAAGCTTGAAACCTCCAATTCTTGTACGGAACCCACGGTGAGCAACACGACTCCCGCTTGACAAGTTTTTTTTGTATTGTTTAGTTCACGAGGCCAGTCGTGGCGCAGGGGCAAAAAGTGTCACTGTAACCGCGACTAGTTCTGGATTCGATCTTCACTCGAGGAAATGATATAATTACTTAAATTTATATTTCCATATCTTCGCTCTGATATCGAGGCAAAAGCGCGGCGTTGAGTTTCGCCACTCAATACGCAATACCTCCAGAATTTCTTCTGTCTTTGTCTCTATAGTTATTTGGCCTGAAAAGAATATAAGGGTATAATTCATTTCGCAGATAGCTTCTCAGAACCATAATACAAAAATTGTTAACCTATTAGAAATATAAAAAATTACTTTTTTTAAATAACATTCAGAACAAAAAGTCATTTCCCATAACATGGAAATAAGAAGTCCGGAACATCTCATCTGGAACTCTAAGATATTAGATGCTAAATACAAAGTCCTTACAAAGGGAGGCGCGAGAGTAGATAATAAAAAGAAAAATCGGTTTCTTCGATCCTCACTTGCGGAAATTATATATTTAATATTTTGAAAGTACGGCGTTAAGTTTTGCCACTTGTGTAGGCTTGTGTAGCCTCTACAAAACGGCGGAAAATAGAAAACGGAGTGCCTTAAGATTTCGTCTGATAAATTTGTTTTTAGATGGATCTAAAAAACAAATTTATAAGTACGTTTGCTAAAAGTGCGTTTAAATGGTATTCCATTACCAAGAAGGTCGCTGAAATAACAAAATATAACCTTTCAGTAATGTACTTGGCTTTCTTCCAAAGCCGAGCCAAGTCTCCAACTTTTGAGAGAAAACATCATAATTTACTATGACAATTTGTTTTTAAGCCATAAAAGTGTAGTTTCTATAGCTAATCTTTGTTTTTCTTTCAATTTCTCTGCCAAAAATTGTTATTAATTTGAAAGCTTAGTTTCAGTTAAGTTTTATTAGTAATCGACACTACCTACATTATATCAGATTAATAATCCTTATATATATTTATTAAAATTCTAAAGAATTATATTACAAAAATAGTATTTTTACTTATGCTATAATGAGCAGCTTAGCAGTGAAATCCGTTGCAACTTGGAGCACTAACACAAATACACTTGATTGTTTATTTATGTTATTAATAGAATATTACTGCGTTGTTGTTGACTAAAGTATATTTATTTTGAATCATTTAAAGATTGTATGAGTCATACATTTCCTGAATTTGTAGTGAGGTTCACAGAGATTACAATAAAATTAAATTACATAGGTTCACACTGTATCCCTGCTAGGGTAGGCAGAGGGTACCTTTTTTTTATTGGAAAAGGACAAGGCAAACGAGCGTTCGGGTCACCTGAAGGTAAGTGATCACCGCCGCCCACGACCCCGTGCAACACCAGAGGAGCTACAGGTGCGTTGCCGGCCTTTACGGTGGAGTTAGACGCGCTTTTTGAAGGTACCCATATCATTTCGACCCGGAAACACTGCCGCGGGTAGGCCATTCCACGGTTCCGTTACGCGTGGAAGGAAATTCCTACGAAACCCCGCACCACGATGGCCTCATTCCAATATATTATTATAATATAAATATTTTTTCCTAAACGCAAATCTTAAAAACACAATTTTTCCTAATGGATGAGAACTGGTTCCTATCGCGATTAGTCTCGCAAAAAAAAATACAGTCGAATTGATAACCTCCTTTTCTTACAGAAGTCAGTTAAAAATTACAGCGCTTAATAAAATATGAAAATCACAACTTTATTCTATATGTAATTCAATTCACAGAAACACATTTCTCAATAATGTGTCTGTAAATTATGAAAGACCCAACGCCGCCGCGCCGTCGCGGCGCTGTTGGGACATAACATGTACACAAACTTTAGCTTGTTTTTTGTTTTTTCCCTCTTTAGCGGGGAAGCCACGGAATAGGGAGCTAAGCATAACAGTCTCTGAATACCTCTTTTGCCTCGTCTACTGTCAACAGCCTTTTCACATGTCATATATTATAAAAATATGTAATATACGTATATTTCAAAAATAGGAAACAACGTAAACAAAAAAATGTATATATGTGTTTTCTCTCCACATCTCCATAGCATCATGCAGGAGATGTGTGATCAGAAAAAAAGTTGACCATTTCTTCCAACAATATCCCCACTTAAAAGAGTCTACCAGCTATTTTATTTAGATTCACCATCCCCTGTCACTCATTTCAGACGACTTTGCTTCATATAACCCACACAATAAGAACCGAAATAGTTTGCGGGTCAATGGAACATCAAGGTAGCCGCGTGATTGGCACTTTGCAGTGTTGCCAAAATCTGAATTGTCCCATCATTTGTTACTACGCCGAATTGTTTTGTTTGTTTACTATTTGATTATTTGATATTGATATTAAGATATAGACGCCAGTCGTGGCGCAGGGTCACAGGTGTGTGACTGTAAGCGAAGACGACGACTGGTTGTGGATTCGATCCCCACTCGAGGAAATTAAATATTTATTATTTAAGTGTATATTTTCATTTCTTCACTCTGGTGACGAGCAAAGCGTTTCGCCTCTTATCACGCAATACCTCTAGGATTTGGTGGAAAATGGGTAACGGAGTCTTGACCATACGTCTGCTGCAGTCTGAGCGTGATGCAGCGTGGCGCTGATCCATAATATTCTATATATTAATACACTTGCTGTTCCCTCCAGCTTCGCCTCGCCATCAAATAAGATAAACTAAGGGCTGAGTATGTCAAACTCTAAATACCGGTAATGACTCTGACTCCAAGGAATCTCCTGGAAAGGGTCCAATCCAAATCCAATCCAACTAATGTAATACAGCCTTCTTCGATAAATGAACCACAGATAATTATGACACAAAAATAAATTTTCTTATCAAACCAATAGTTCTTGAGATTAGAGCTAATATCGGTACAGAGTATAGATATAATATTAAACATATTCTTATATGAGTCACGTATGGGCGTACTTAAGGCGGTACTTGGGCAACATTACGCTATAAGCCTCTCCATACTATTGTGGGTCACGGATCAATACAATAAAGCTATTCATTTAATACTTAAGCGATGGTAGCCATCTTTTTGCGGACGCCCCCATATAAAATCTAAGCCCACGGTAGATATTACAACAACTAATCATCTCGTGGCGCAGGGGCACAAAGTGTGACTGTAAACGCAAATGGTTGGGGGTTCGAGAAAATTATTTATGTATATGAATTTATATTTCCATTTCTTAAATTCGATGTCGAAGCAAAAAGAGCAGCGTTGAATTCGTTTGCTCAACACGCAATGCCTCCAGAATTCGACGGAAAGTGGGGAACGGCGTGTTAGCTTAACAATAGGTTTCCTCTGCCTACAGATTTTTTAAATTAATTTTATTTTGTACTAGCGACCCGCTCGCGGCTTCGCCCGCTTGTACCCTACAACACAAGTATTTATTTTCTCATCAGAATTACTTTCGCCATCTAACAATAATATAATCATTTGAAGACAATATTTATGCAATGATATCTAGTGTCAGCCAATTCAAAAAACACTTATTTTGAAGCAATATTATCTCATGGAATTCTTTATATTGACATAAAATTTTTATTATGAATGGATATAAAACAAGCACTAAATGCTAATGCAAGAACTGGGAAAATACAATAGTGAAAAGTACATTTAAATCGGCTTAGGCCGGTTTCTGAGAGTAGCGTGAAGAAACTCATTCGATAAGTAAATAAAAATATTAACATTATTTTGAGTTGTATTACATTAATAAATGCTCCCAACGGTAGATTTTCTCGTACATCTTCTCTATATTTACTGGAGTGCAAATCGAACCCACCACCTGTCGCTTTTGCAGTCGCATGCTTGTGCCCCTGCGTCATGACTGGCCTCAGAAAACATGACTATGTTAAAACTTTTATTACATGTAAACGCAGTGGTCATAGTTCACCACTTCTACTCAATAGGCGTGTTCACCATTGTTTTCCTTCATGGCAACACATAAATCCCACGAAAACTAAAAATACCCTTTTGTCTGACAATCTCAAGCGATCTCATACATTGTCTAACAAAAGGACACTTCGTACATTGTTCTATGATATATTATAACTTTGTTTTTCAGTAACATTACGTAAATACTGTTAAAATACTTAATAAGATTAATAAGGTTTCATATGGCACAATATATTAGCGGTTTCGACCTGGTCATCGTGGTCAAAATGATTCATTCTAGTACCCCCCTAATAAACAGGGGAGGCTGAGGTAACCTGGGAACCTAGTGTTGAATTCTGGAGGGATTTCGTGATGAGTGGGAGAACTCAATGCCTCACTTTGCCTCGACATAAGAGCGAAGAAACGAAAATATTAAATATCTCATTCTCGATTGGGAATCGAACCGACGACCTGTCGCATTTATCGTCACACGCCTGCGCCACGACTGGTCTCTAATAAATGATTGTGATTAACGTGAACTTATATAGCCTTCTTAGATAAATGGAACATGGAAGAAAACAAAAACAACTTTTCTATTCGTAGTAGTCCCCAAGAATAATTTGATTGAATGAAAATTGTACATTATGGTTGATCACGTGGGTTCATTTCCCGCGTAGTGTAAGTTTATAAATATCGTTGACCGGGACGTTAATGCCTATGTCATATAGAAAGGTAAATAAATATAAGTTAATATCAGTAAATTAATTATCCTGGTGCTTTCACATGTGCGTACCGTTTTATTTTTATCTTCATGCTTCAGGAGAAGGGGCAAAAGGGAGCCATTTTGCAGTATTAAGTATGACATACTAGAGTTAAATAACATTTACAAATTAGATCTAATTAAGAACTGAAACATTATTTCTATTAATAAAATACTTTTGTATAGATATTCAACTAGATGCTGTAACAGGTTCGACTCTATACATACATAAGTTATAAAGTAACATAATGATGCCCTTTTACAAAGTTTCTAGCTACTCAGAATTTCCTTTATTGTTACAGTACCGTAGTATATCATTTTCACTAATTTGGTCATAGATAAAATGCACAGATAAAGAATTATAGATAAATCTCATATTATTATGATTTTGTCAATAATTTTATATTGAAAGAAAACGCCCAACATTCAGTTCAGCCACTGAACACGTAATGTTTTAAAAAATCGTGCGCTAAGAGAGAATTGTAGGCCTGCTATTTTAAATCGGTTTCAAATCTAAGATCGATCTTGAGATGCCGTTTTAATTCGTAGATATATAATTTGTGAATGAAAACGTCATCTCAAGATCGATATTAGATTTGAGAGCGGCTGATAAATACCGTCCGTAGTGACTTAACATGAGTTTCCCTGTGCCTACTCCGGTATGCGGGAAGAGGCGTGAAGCTGCAAAATCTATTGACTATCATTTTTTTTTTCAATAATTTCAGTTAAAAAGTGTAGATATAGTTATATATAGTAAATTTCTGTTTCATATTCATATGCGTGACTCAGCCACATAAGATTGCGCCGAAGCGTGACTGATAAACTTTACGGGCGAACTATGTATGCTACATTTGTCCGGAACAACCATCTCTAATACTTTAGTCTGGGTATGCAAATGACTAACCGTATATTTTTTATAGGGTTGTGGGTTCGATTCTTGATCGGTTGGATCAAGTATTTTCATTTTCTCCCCTTTCCCCACTTTCCGCCGCATTTTGCCGGCATTGCGTGTTGAATAACATCAGAGCAAAGACATGACAAAATCAAATATTTAATTTTCTCGAATGGGAATCGAACCACATACCCCTGCGCCATGACTGGCGTCAGACATGATATATGTATATAAATTATACCCGATAATATCCTATATTACTAGTAATTTGGCATTCTGTCTACATAATGTCAATATTTAGACGATGACAAGTCATACACGTCGATTGAAGAGAAACTTTCTTTCAAATATTGTTTTAAGATAGATAATAGTCCCTAATGTATCAACTTTATATTCTTTATTTTATTTTTTGTTTTTCTTCTTTGTTCCTTTTTATAAATTTCGGTGTGAATGATATTTGAGTGTCGGAGCGAAAGCTACTTTCATACTAACAATTTACATATAAAATTGAATAATGATTGCTTTGTTTATTATTATTCAATTAATTTTTACATTTTCCTAAGCCATATTTTTATCGAGCCAAGCGAAGCGAAGTAATGTCGGCCATTAGATTTACATATTCAATAAATCTTATTATTGTTGTTTTATTTTGGTAAAACAAGTCATACTTCTAAGGACATTATATGTTGAACACCGGAACTCAACGCCGCACTTTGCCTCGACACCAGAGCGAAGAGATGAAAATATTCATAGAAATTTTAAAAAAAATCCTCGATTGAGGATCAAACCCACAACCAGTCGCGTTTACAGTCACACTTTTGCGCTACGACTGGCCTAAAATTAAATCATTTCTTTTTGTTATGTACTCGTATATGGGTATATCTTAATAAATAATTCAGCTTAGTGACTAATCAATAAAAGTAATCATTGTGACCTTCAAAGGAAGTTTATTGCTAAATTATACTATTATACAGGATTATTGGTAAATAGTTTTTACATGCGGCTTTGCCCGCGTATGCAAATGAAAATAACTTTCGTCTAGAAGTGTTTTTTTTTATTTAAGCCATTAATGAAATGTGTGAGTGTCTCAATGGCAACGGACTGTCTTAAACTAGGTTCCCAAGTCCCCTTTGCTCTGGTATGTATAGGATACAGCGTGAAGCAAAAATAATATTATAGAAGAAGACGTTACTGTTTCAGTTTTATTAATTCTATGATAGGTATACAGTCAATCTGGGTAACTTTGACAGATCCGAGCGATATTTTACTCTGTATCTTGAACTTTAAAGCATATTGCAAAAGTATTTTTGTTTTATTAGTCCTCTCATAATACTTTTACCCAAAGACTTTCACATAAACCTTTTAAAATACACATAGCTTAAGATCACATTGCTTAAATCTGCAGGGATCTTTTTTTTTAATGAAACTTATATTTAAGAATAATACATGGTTAGTAGAATAAAGCCGACTTGAAAAATAAGGATGATTTCACCTTTGAATAGTTTTCTGTGTGTACTTAATATGATTAAAATCATTATTGAACAGTTAGTATACGAGTAGACATTGATTTTTTTTTATTGGAAAAGGACAAGGCAAACGAGTGTTTGGGTCACCTGAAGGTAAGTGATCACCGCCGCCCACGATCCCGTGCAACACCAAAGGAGCTACAGGTGCGTTGATCTCCTATTATATAATATTTTACTTTAAAACATAACGCAGACCTCCCATTTCATCGTCTATTCTCATTGTCAAACGGAACCGGAATAAAATGTTTCAAATGATGGCAACCCATGCTTGCGGCAGTTATTTTTTAGGCAACCATGTGTTATTTATAGTGTTGAAATAAATATAAGATTTAATTTTATATATAGTTCATTAAAAATGCACATGAGTGCAAATCATTAACATTAAGTGACCTGTTTAAGCCAGGCAACCACAGGGCTTGCAGCAGATAGAGCTGGCAACCATTGATTTTCCAATTCCTCATGCGATTTTCTTTCAAATGATGTGCGATTCATATAAAAAACATATGAGTGCAAGTTTCTCTAAAAACGAAATAGGCAACCATAGTGTAATCCAAACAGCTTTCCAAACAGCTGTTAGGCGAGCTCTGTCCTCTCTGGACATACACAAGTCGAGTGGATCAGATGGCATCTCTCCCTTAGTGCTCCGTTCTTGTGCTCCCGAGCTGACACCGGTGCTAACGCGTTTGTTTCGCCACTCTTACTCAGTCGGCGTAGTCCCAGATTCATGGAAGAGCGCTCTTATCCACCCGATCCCGAAGAAAGGCGATGCTTCCGATCCATCTAACT
>DWGR01005189.1:0-10545 GCA_018247715.1 Heliconius burneyi
AGGCCGGCAACGCACCTGTAGCTCCTCTGGGGTTGCACGGGGTCGTGGGCGGCGGTGATCACTTACCATCAGGTGACCCGAACGCTCGTTTGCCTTGTCCTTATACCATAAAAAAAAAAAAAAAAAAGTTTGGGAATAAGTTGGCCTTTGACTGTTTATACATGACAAGTATTCAAATATTATTATGAAAATTAAGAAAATACTCTATGGTATTTACTATTACCCCACTCTATTCACCCCATTTAATGGTAATGGTACCATTAAATGGGGTGAATAGAAACATTTTTTAATTAATTTTGTCGTCTGTTGAATGATTATAGTCGATTCTTTTCACTTCAAATTTTAAAATTTAATTATAAGAATCATTTTATTGTCGTTGATATCGATAAAATTGTAGTGATAAACCTCAATGGTCCTGAAAACCAACATTGGTCAACCATTGGTCAAATTTAGACTGGTTGATCCGCCAGAGTTATAGAAAATTAAACATTTCAAATGCGAAAAATGTGTCATACACACTTTGTTGTATTATGACCTAAGCTCTATCTATAATTATGAAGTTTCATGATGAAACAATAACTTTTTCGATATTATGAGTAATGCAAGAATGACTCAGAAATTGTTATGAAAATGTTATATACTATTTACATTAATGAAATTATTTTAACTTCAAAAAAAAAGATAAATAAAATACACGATACTATAAAAGATACTGAGTCCCCACATATAATCAATTTGCGTGGAGACAAGATAAATCTTTTACAGTTTTGTTTATCGACTTGAAAAGCTATCGAGAAAGTTCATTTTGCTAAAGGCTTTTAACCTACTTCAAAAAGGAAGGACATGTATGTACTGTAAAAATATAGCTAGATAATTGAAGAATATGTGATTTTCATAATTATGTTATGTGTGTTTGTATTTTTAAACGACTTCTGTAAAAGGAGGAGGTTATCATTTCGACCGTAATTTTTTGTTAGCATATTTTGTTGGTTAAGCCGATTTTAGTTTTTTTTTATTTCAAAGCTGGTCCTTTTCTTGGGGTCCCATTTTAATTACTCATAAAGGGTTTTCTATTAGGGACATAGCAATTTAGTATCTTTATATGAACGCAACCTTAAACTTTTTAATGAACTGTCAATGTCAAAACGTTATTCAAAGTCTTTTTATTTAGATATTTTTTAAGACATTTTTATTATGGAAAAAGTTCACGAACCAGCAACGTTTAAAATTACTACCGAAATTCTGAGTCGGTGGTCGCAACTTTAAGAGCGCTTACTCCAATTTTTGGCCGTAGCTCACGTCTGGCTCAATGGCTTTGTTAATAAGCAAAATATGCGTTATTGGTCAGCAACAACCCACATGTGCTTCTTGAGACACCGTTGCATCCGCAAAAAATTACTGTTTGGTGCGGTTTTCATGCCGGAGGTGTGATTGGGCCGTATTTTTTCGTGGATGAAAACGACCGTCATGTTACCGTCAATGGAGAGCGCTATCGTGCTATGTTGGAAGATTATTTGTGGCCAGAATTGGATGAACTTGATATCAACGATATGTGGTTTCAACAAGACGGTGCCACTAGCCACACAGCAGGCGGATAGAATAATAATAGATATGATTGTTATGTCCTTAATGGAAAACACGATAGAAGTCTTACATTTTTTTACATTTATGTAAGACACAAATCTTACATTTATTTTATAAATATGCGTGATACGTGGAAAAGTCAATATCCCACAAACTGATTTCGATGATTTTTTTTATTAGGAAAGATATACTTCAAGGTATATCTATAGTATAGGTATTTTTTTATTAGGAAAGATATAGGTAGTTTGATGAGAGTTTGGTTGCGTTCCGATTACGGGATCCGAATGAGGTCGGAATTGATAGTTATTTAAACTGGCTTAATTTGAAATAGTTATACAAAAACATAATAATCTGCTCTCTAAGAGTAGTTAGTTATGTAATATATTTTGAATGTAATTTTTTTCATTTTTTTCTCTTTCGCTTTAAATCATTTAAGTATGGAACAAATGAATCTTCATATCTTGAGCATGAAATGAATAGATTTTTTGCCCAGTTGAGCTTTTAAGTACTTTTACGTTGCCGATTTAGCGTAAAAGATCAGAATTTCCAGTCGATTAAGAAACTATTTTCAAAGCAGTTCAACTGTAAAGAGCCAGCGAGAATCTTAGCAATTACGTTTTTAGCATATATTTGCAATATTTCTATCTTTTTCTTAGATTGTTAAATAATTTATTTTTATTATCAGTATAAAACAAAATCACTCTTTTTAATTTCACAATACGCAGTCTTATATTAGTTTATTTTCACTAATGGTCAGGGTGCTTCAAAAAGAAAGTTTATATATAATATAGTACTTATTTAGAAAACATATAAAAATTTGAACGTAGCGGGACTCGAACCCGCGCCTCCTAGAAACCGACCAGGCGCTCCGACCAGTGAGCCATACCTCCAACGTATTCTTAATAAGTATTTTTCTTTCCTAAGCGGAATAATATTTTAAATTTGTTAAAAATATATACTATACTATATTATTGATGTACATTACATTAGAGTAAGGGTCAGAATATTAAAGATTTGTAACATTTATAATATAAAAAAACTGGTCAAATGTGGGTCGGGCTCGCATATCGAGGGTTCCGTATAAATTTTAGGATTGTATATCAGCGGGAAGTAGAATTTATAAAATTTCACAAACTTAAGCTTAAGTTTGTAATATTTTTTTCTATGAATGATTTGATTTTTTTTTCTATAATTTTTTCGTTAATTTGTATGGTGGATTGGGCGGCAGTAGAAGTCATTTATTTATTAGTTAGGTAAGGAAAAAGCTCAGACATTGGAGGTGAGCAATAATGTACCTTACCGACCTATACTTGGGGTGCAAATCCCAGGCAACCAGCTCCTCACCCTGTAGGGGGACCTAATAAGGTACGCGGTAAATCCATAGAATGGTAAGTAGTTTCTTCTCTTATTCTTCTCTTATTATTTATATTTTTTTACTAATAAATTAAATAAATTCATAAAAATATATTTTATATTTTTATTATATATAAATTTAAAATAAATTTATTCAAATTAACTTCCTTTATCTCGGATTCGCTACCTATCTTTGGTATAACTTTAATAAATTAAACTAACTGAACTCTGTTCACCAGAGAGAGGAACGTTTAACCTAGTTATTCCGTCACTAACTTTGAGCGGGTTATTGTATTATCTAGGATAAAACCTAGTTAGAATCCTTTACAGTTCATAATATAGCTTTCTGATAAAATTTTCCTTTCAGATTTGAGTAGTGAGGCAAATCTATGGCGCAGGGCCATTAGCGTGCAACTGTAAGCACGAAAGGTTGTAGGTTCGTTTCCCCTCCGAGGAAATTAAATATTTAATATTTAGATTTTCTCGCTCTAGTAACTAACGCGCTTATAGCGCGGCGTTGAGTTTCGCCACTCACTACGCCATATGCCTCTAGAATTCGGCAGGAAGTTGGGATCAGAAGTGTCTTGATAGGAACGAAATATCTTAACCAAGGTTAGGTTACCAACTTTCCAAACATAGGTTTCCAAGTTTCCTCAGCCAACCCTGCTATATACGGGATACAGCGTGAAGCTAAAAAAAGATTTAAATATCCTTGACTCTTGATTATTCAGAGCGCTTAGATGGTTTCCTAAAGGCGCGGATTTGAAATTCTAGTATGCTTAATTTTTTTTAAGCGTTTTCTAAAAATATATTTTTATTTACTAAGGATAGAACGATGTCAATTTCAAATAATTAATCATGGATATATTGAAAAATATGAGCAGAGAAAAACTATGGATGAAGAAGAAGCTTAGGTGGCGAAAACTAGCATTGCATTATTTCTAGACAACAATCAAAAATCTTAGTAGAAATATTCTCTATGAGGTATAATTGAACCCATAACCATTACAAGCAAAAGGACATTTTTAAATACGCCCCCATAGCGCAGCAAATGGAAATAAAACCTATAAAAGGACCGTACGCATCAAATTTACGTTACATTAAACCGAAAGGTATTTGATTGGTATTCATTGTTGAAAAAGATACGATTTTTGATATCAAAGCTGTTATAAAAATGTTATTTTATGTTATTTGATCGTTGTGTTCTCAGAATTGCCATATTTACTATATACATAAGCCATTTCTTTACTTGTAAAGAAATAGTGGCAGCTCGCAATTTCTTTTCCGTGTATGAAAAAATCGTGAGGAATTTTTAGAAACTCTTATTTAGAGGCCGTCGTGGTGCATCGGCACAAGGATGTGACTGTTACGCGACGGTTGTGGGTTCGATCCCCACTCGAGGAAATAGAATATTTATTTATATGTATATTTTCATTTCTTCGCTCTGGTGTCGACGCTAAGAGCGGCGTGCAGTTCCGCCACTCAATACGCAATACCTCAAAAATTCGGCGGAAAGTGGGGCATTACACATGCAATGGACATGCCAAATTTCAGCGTTCAACGCCGCGTAGCTTCGGCTTTGTATTGTCAGTTAGTCATCCTATAACGGAATTTCTATAGGAGTATATAGATATGTACTTAATAAATTTTCCAAAATCAAGTGATACTTATATCTTTTTTGGTTTCACGTTGTATTCCGGACATACCAAGGTCGGCAAAGCGAACTGGGAACCTAATATTAAGAGACTCCGTGCCCATTAAAACATTTTCGTTCTCTACTTTTGGCCGAAATTAAGAGGAATTGCGCGTTGAGTGGCGGAACTCAACGTGTTATGCCAAAATGTTAAATATATTATTTCCTCGACTGGGAATAGAACCTACAACCGTCGCGTTCACAGTCGTACGCTTGTACTCTTGCCCTCTAAAGTGATTCAGTGATTCATAAATAAAGGCACTAGAGACATGCATATTCTTTGAATATTAGGATGACTGCCCTTATCTAATATTAAATGATATATACTAGCAGCAGCTTTGAACGTATTGCAATTTGTAAGTATATTCAGCAACTTTACTAAGTCAGGGAAGTTCGCTGCTTTCAAACACTAAGTCATAGTAAGTAATTATAACATATTAAGATATTATTTGTAATAGAAAAAGATGTATACAGCTATATGTAATAGATATTTATTTATTGGGAAGAGAAAGATGGTGACCAGACGATACGCGGCGTTGAATTCCGCCATTCAACATAGGATGTTTTAAAACTTGAGCGAAAAGTGGGGAACTTAGCATCTAACATTAAATTCAATCTGCCTAGGCATATGCAGGATTATGAAATTTAATTTTAACTAACTATGGGTAACGGAAATATCTTAATAGGAACGGAGTGTCTCAACACGAGGTTCCGTCTGCCGACTGCCTGAGGATGAACGTAATAAAAAAAACTATTTGTAATATGGTAATTTAAATTAAAAACACTAGTTTTTAGCTTCATTTCTCATTTTTAGTAGTCAGCTTCACGGCGCATCCCGCATACAACGGATAGGTAGAGGAAACCTAGTGTTAAAATACTCCGTTACCCATTTTACGTTGTGTTCTAGAGGCATTGCGTGTTGAGTGGCGTGGCGGAACACAACGCCTTGCTTTGCTTCGACCCAGAGCGAAAAATTGACAAAATATCTTTTTATTTCATCGCTCTGGTGTACAAATATTTCATTACCTCGAGGATCGAATCCACAACCAGTCACGTTTACAGTCAGACTTTGTGCACCCGCCCCACTAATAGTAGCTGGCCTGGCCTCTAATAGTAACAATAGTATAATTGTTTGAAAGCCGACAATAGGCTTACAAGGTTTTATTATTAACAACCGCCATCACATTAGCATCAAGACCCAGATTATAGGATTACTCCAATGAAGTAATTTGCGCCATTTCGAACTACCAGTTATATTAGTGTTTAGTTTATAAAATTGTTGAAGGTATTGTACAATTTACAGACTAATTTGTCTAATCATCACACAAATATAAATGTGAATGTAAGTTTGCTTGTCACGCTTTCACGCAAACATTACTGAACTGATTATCATGAAACTTTGTACATATTTTCTTAGAAGTATTAAAAGAGACATAGTTACATTTTCTATTCAAAAATATTATCCTTTGGCTCTAAGCATACAGAAAAGTTTAACCAATCAAAACCCCGTTTGAGTCTCTAGTATATAATACTTACAATAAAGTTTTTAATATAAAATTCAAACTTTCATAACTATTGATCTTCCTTTTATAGTATACGTCCTCTCGAATATGTAAGTTTCAAGGATAATGTCGATAGGACGGTGATATCGCTCTAGCACCTCTATTCACTGCCTCGTTAGGTATAACAATGAAATTGAATTGGTATATCGATTGAGGACCCAATTTGTTCAGCTGTTAATCGAAAAATCCTGGATTCAACTCTTTTATTAAGTTTTAAAAAAGCAGTTTTACTCTATATCCTTATATAGCAAGATAGGCAGAAGGAACCCAGTATTAATACACTTACCAAACAATTTTCAATACGTCATGTATCTACTTGAAGAGCTACACTTGTCTTGTTAAACAAAATAATAATAATTTTTTAATAGTGGGAATCGAACCTACAACCACCGCATTAACAGTCACACGCTCTGGGTCTGCTCTACGACGTTCTCAATAAACATTCCGATATACTTACTAAATATAAAATTGTCTGTTATAGTAAAGTATGTACAAAGATTGTTATATTAAACTCTATATTATTATACTGAAGAAAGGTCAAATTTTAGTTTCAATTTCAACAAAAGAATCAAAACAATTCAAAAATATGAACTGATTTTTGTTTCTTATTTAGATTTATTTAAGAAATTAGCCGCACCTCACGCGGCTTCGCCTGGTTGTTTAATGTATGTAATTCAATTATTTCGGATTTTTATTTGATTTTACTCGGTAACATTTTCGAGCTTAGTAGATTTTTTTTAATTTATGTCATACGTATATATCTAACTGAGAAACGCACGGCAAACACGGTCTTTCCCGCGCAAATCCCGATCCTGTGAGAATTCCGGGATAAAAAGTACTGCTGAAGTAAAGGCTGTATGTTGCCCTATAGCTCCCCTCTATCGATCAGCAGACATCACAGAAAGACACTTCAATTTTATTTATATATATATAGATAGATAATAAATACAATAATGATGACAAGGTGCAGGAGGTGACTCGTGAAAAGAAGGCTGCCTTAAGAAGTGGCAGCAATCTAACGCTCCTGAAGACAGACTGGAGTACATAGTAGCTACACGTGATAATAAAAGAGCTGTAGCCAGAGCTCGCAGTGAGAGTTTGTCACCATTGTATAATAAACTCGAAACTGTGGAGGGGCAGAAGCTCATTTACAAGCTGGCACGTTCCCGGGATAAAGCGACGCAAGATATCGCAAAATGTCTTTGCGTGAGGGATTCTCAGGGCACGCTGCTCTATAGTCATGCCTCTGTGAAGGAAAGGTGGCGAAACTACATTCAGGAGTTGCTGAATAATCAGCACCCATGCAGTCTTCATCACAACCCATCTCCTAACCTTGGACTTATTGCCCCAATAACCCTTGACGAAACTCGTAATTGCCTTCGACGCATGAAGAACGGAAAAGCAGTGGGACCTGACGACATTCCAATTGAAGCGTGGAAATCATTGGGCTCTCTTGGTGTGCTCATGCTTACTGACCTTTTTAACCATATCTTGAACATTGGAAAGATACCACAACAGAGATTAGCCGCCCCTGTTGTCATTACCCCTATTTATAAGGGAAGGGGCAGTGTTCAAGACTGTGGTAGTTATAGGGGCATTAAGCTTATGAGTCATACCATGAAGCTCTTCGAGCGCATGATCGACCTCAGGCTCCGCCGCGAGTGTACTGTCTCTGAGTCTCTGAGTCTATGGACGCCGTTTTCGCCCTCAGAACATTGATGGAGGCATACAGGGAAAATATATTGAGATTATCAGAGACATGTACCACGATTCCGCTTCTATGGTTAGGACTGCTGTTGGCGACACTAAGCCCTTCCAGATTACAGTAGGGGTTCACCAGGGCTCGGCTCTTAGTCCGTTCTTGTTCAATGTGGTGCTTGATACTGTCTCGGCTAACATCTAAGACCAGCCTCCATGGCTGATGATGTATGCCGATCATATAGCACTCATTGATGAGAACGGACTGACCGTGGAGCGTAAAGTGAACCTGTGAAAGGGTACGCTTGAGAATGGCGGTCTTAGACTAAATGTGTTGAAGACCGAGTACATGGCCTGCGGGAGCCCGGACTCGGCCACTATCCATATCGGTCCTGAACCAGCCGTTAAGTCGGAAAAGTTCAGGTACCTTGGATTAGTTATGCACGAGTCTGGAGGCATCGATCACGATGTCTATAACCGGATAAGCGCTGCTTGGGCTAAATGCCGGGAGGTTACTGGTGTGGTCTGCGATCGCAGGATACCGCCTAAACTCAAGGGTCTTATATACAAGAGCATCATCCGACCGGTTCTTTTATACGGCAGTGAATGTTGGCCAACACTATCTTGGCACACTCAGGAGCGTCGCGTCACCGAAATGAAGATGCTGAGGTGGATGTGCGGCGTAACGCGGTCTGACCGCATACGCAACACGTTCATTCGAGGTAGTCTTGGAGTCCGTGACGTAGCTCCAAGAGCGTCGCCTGAGATAGTTTGGCCGGCCTAAGAACTACATCGGATGCAAGTGCCTTGCTGTGTCAGTCCCCGGAGTGAGACCTCTCGGACGCCCAAAATAGCGCTGGTTGACATGAGAGCCAATGGTCTAACCACCGAGGACGCTAAAGACCGTGCAAAGTAAGCTCCAAGAGCGTCGCCTGAGATAGTTTGGCCGGCCTAAGAACTATGTCGGATGCAAGTGCCTTGCTGTGTCAGTCCCCGGAGTGAGACCTCTCGGACGCAGGACATGAGAGCCAATGGTCTAACCACCGAGGATGCTAAAGACCGTGCAAAGTGGAGTAGGCGGAGCAGGAAGGCAGACCCTTGGAATAGCCTACCCGCGGCAGTGTTTCCAGGTCGATATGATATGGGTACCTTCAAAAAGCGCGTCTACCTCCACCTTAAAGGCCGGGGCGGGTCGTAGACGGCGCTGATCACTTCCTTCAGGTGACCCGAACGCTCGTTTGCCTTGTCCTTATACCATAAAAAAAAAAGAAGAAGATATAGATAGATAATGAAAGACACGTTGTATATATTCAACGAAAGCATGCCATTATTTCTTAAAGTTTAGCTGAACCACTTCGTTTTCAAATCAGGTGTGAAAATCTTTAAAATCAAATACAGCTTAGATCCCACCCAGATCGAATAATAATAATAATAAAAGCAACACGATAAAACAAGTTTCATTCTAATCAGTCCATCGGTACAAATTGATAGACAAAAAATTTTAAAAATTAGATTTATATTCTCTTTCTCTCGCCTGCATTATTTTTTCTCAAATATATTCATTGTTTGGATACTTTTATCTTCTTTATTTTATTAAAATAAAGAAGATTATAGTCATTGCGGTACAGAATGGGATTGTTCAAACGGTAGCAGTGAAACAACTGTTTGAATTACATTAAACTTTATACATTATATTTCAAGGTAATAACAACGACGCAGTATACAAAGTTGCTTTAAAATGTTATGAGAAGAGCGTTATGTGAATAGGCAAACACCTTCGTCGTGTGAACGTCCTGTATTTTATACATAAGATAAGTTGACGGAGTGTCCGTTCTATTAAGATAATATCGTTCCCCATTTTTATTCTCTCAACATTAGGTTCCCAGGTTCTCACTCAATATCTATGGTATTTGCGGGATATAGCGTGAAACTATAAAAACAAGATATATTAGACTAGAATTTATAGTTTAAGAATTAAGATTTGATAATAATGTTATTCAATAGTCACTACTTTCTTCGTTTGCTCCTTCTATTTTATTTAAAGCAATGCTCTTTCTTTAGTTATATGCGTATTTTTAGCTCCATTTTGTATCCCGCATTATGAATAAAAGAGGAGGGTAGGCGGAGGGAACCTTGTATGAAGACGTACTTTTACTTCCATTCCACCCAATTTTCGGAACATTGCGTGTTGAGTAGAACACCGCGTAGCGCTTCATCTTACTAGGCGACAAAATTGAAACAATCTTCTCAGTGGTGATAGAACCCCCAACGATCGCCTTTACAGTTCCAAAATAGCAACGGGGACGACAAATAACAGAAGTTACGGGCTACTTTTCCAGTTCACTTCTTAATTTATGGTGTTTCGAGCGTGCCAGTTGAGCACTAATCACTTCACCAATGTCACTTCGTATGGAGAATACACGAAGCCTACATTTTCACTAGCATTGTTAACAAAATACTTTTACATAAAACAAAAAAATACAAATGTCAATTAAAATACCATAGTTCTGAAAGGTTCAAAAGCTTCGTTGCCCAAAGAAATACGAAACTCGAATCTGTCAGATCAAAGTGATTTTTGTATAGAAACGATATTTCAAAATATAAATCCCCTTTCAAGCTTTTATTGAAAGGAAAAGAAAAATATAACTTTTGTAA
>DWGR01005190.1:0-10545 GCA_018247715.1 Heliconius burneyi
TTTAATATATGGCAAAAACTGAGGACAGGGAGTTTCTTAATAGATTTCGGATTGTCTTTGCGTGAAATAAAAAGAACATGGAATTATATTAATATAATGTTTAAGTAAATTATCGATTTGAAAGACGTTGAAAGAAAGGATTTTGCATAAGAATTGGTATTTATATGTATTTTGGCTTTAAACAGTCCTCAGAGTGTATTACAGATTCTTCCGTTTTTATTTTATCTAGTAAAGTGTCATAATAATTTCATAATTGTATATGAATTTATTTCCTAAATAATACGCTAACTATTCTGAACACACATCCGTGTGTGGAGTGGAGAACGGGACTATCCTAATGGAAACGGAGTGTCTTAACACTTAGGTTCCCAGGTTCCCTCTGCCTACCATACATACAGAATGAAACACAGCACGACATGAACCCAAAAAAAACTTCTATACAGGTAAGAAACATCACTCAACATTCCAGCCATCATAAAAAGTGAAGTCGCGATCTAACGAAATATGACATCCACCCGGTCAGATAAATCAAGTTCCACGATCAGGGACGACCTTCTAAAAAGTCAATTTAACCCCCACCCCCGGTTTGACGGTTAATAAAAGCCCGATAGGGGCGTAATCTGAATTGCTAATGTTATTTTTCTTTAAATTACGTCGCTGTGCCTTAGATTAAGAGGCTATTATATTCAAAGATTGTTTGCTTATCGACGCCTTTTGCGTCGGCTTTTTTGTCATCGGCTGTACTGGTTTTGTTTAGTTTTTCTTCCGGTGAATTGGATTTTTAGCGGAACAAACGTAGATTTCAGGCCGTCATGGTGCAGGCAATCATGGGTTCGATCCTCACTCAAGGGGATGAGTTATTATTTATTAATATTTTCCTTTCGCTCTGATACCAAGATAGATAAAAGTGTAACATTGAGTTCCGCCACTCAGCACGCGATGCTTGAAAATGGAATATTGGCAACGGAGTGTTTTAACACTAGGTTGTCTATGCCTACTATATGTGGGATACAGCGTGTAAAAAGCGTAGATTTTTCATAGAATTTATTAAACCTTCTAATGTTATTATTTCGTAAATAAATTTTAAAGATTTGAAATACTAATATTGAGGTGCTAGTATTAGCGATGAACTTTCCTCTTGATTAATTTTTGAATGATTAATGTACCACTAATTTGATGGCTTTGCCGAGGACAATGCTTTTAAGTTATGATGTATTCAAATAAAGTCACATAATGATAGAACACACTGTATATGGTGTAAATACATAATTCTGTTTGATAGAATAATAATTTAATGATTATTCGGGGGTATTATATACCCCCTAACGATAGCACATTGAGTAACGGAACTTAACCCCCCGCCCCCCCCCCCTTTTTTCTTATAGCAACCTATCAAAATGAGTCGTAACTCATATCAAACTTCCGCGGATAGTGTACAATGGAAGTATCTTAATGAGAACAAAGTGTCTTAGGTAAAGATCTCCCAGGTTCCCTCCGTCTACGTTGCTATGTGCGGAATACGGCTAATGTAATTTTCGATTCGCATTTCTAAGCCGCAGATAGATTTTCAACTTTCGTCAACGTATTTTCCATCATAAATATTTTATAACCGGCCGACATCTTGGCAGCAATTCCGAATGTCAGAGGCCGCTGTTGAAAGGGTTAATTTTACCCTGCCATGTCTCTATTAGCGGTCGTTGGTTGTATTTTTGTATTTTTCCTTTATCATTTGTATATGAAAAATGTCACTCTTTATTTATTTTTGCGTGTGGCAGGTGACAGTTTGATTATGGTCACAATTATTGTGAATAATATAATATTTAAACGATGATTTTTATTTCTTATTTTTCCATCGTATTAGGACAGAGATAGAGGGAAGCTAACGTTGATTTACTTAGATCCCCTCGCACCGCACATTTTCAAGATATTGAATATTGAGTGATGAAGCTCACCTTAGAGCAAGAAAATGAAAATATTCCCTCGAGTGGGAATTGAATTTACAACCTGCTGCGTTTACGGTCGCACACTTGTGCCCCTCCACGACTAGCCTCAATTCAATACATACAAAATAATTAAATATCTTTAAGATTATATATTTAAAAAAATTTCAATACCCAAATAAATTTAAGAAGATACAGAAACAAGTCAATACGAAAGTGCTAATAAATTCTGAGAGGCAAACTTTGTGTAAGTTTTCATTGGTTACTTGCCTACGAGTGCCTGAAACTTAGGACTAATTGAATATTCCCTAGAAGCCTGCTCGCATAGAATAAATGATTGATTTGTACAGTTGAGCTTGTGAAATAATAATTTTGTTTGTATAGTAATTTTATGAGTATCTGCTCTAGATTTTTATATAAAAAACGTACGAAGTTGTCGTGATGCGGCGTTTGATTGTAAATGAAATGTGGGTGGTTTTGATTTTGACTTGCGGAGTAGATTTATTTTTTATTGTTTTGCTTTGATTACAAGGAAAAATGTCATTGCGTTACTTTACTTAACACACAAAGTCTCGAAAAATTGGAAAATTATAAATTAGAAATGAAGTGTTTAAACACTAGATTTTCTGTGTCTTTCGTCCGTCAAACTATACAAAAAAATGGTCTATGCAAACACTTTAATAATCCACTGACGCCTTTTTTAACTTAGGCAGGGGAAACCCGGGTGCTTAGTGTTAAGATATTCCGTTCTCATTAAAACACTTTCATTCCGCCTTTTTCCCAACTTTTCTACATTATGTAAGATAAAAACAAATTTTATCCAGGTTCCCTGCTATGTGCAGGATAGACCGTGATGCATACATGATATAAGAACAATTGAACATACTTCCCAGGTGTGTGGCTTCCAATGTAGACTCAATGTATTAGATTTTTTTAACTACAACGTTTCTTATGTAGGTCATGTGATTATGCAAACGAATTGCGAATTCGTTTTATAGTAAAACACTCACATTTCTTACATTTAAAAGCATTTACCTTTTGACCTAAAAACAAAGTTGTGAAAAGCCTATTTTGTACAAAAAATTGACCTCTCCAACTTTTCCGGATAATATAATCTAATATTTTTTTCGCAATGAAAATATGATTTCATTCTGATAATTCATTAATCTTGTTTAAGAAATCTCATGAATTGTTATTACAGTGGATTATATGTACCTGTCCATTTTGTTGTAGGTCGTAGGTTTGATTTTATAATAAGTGTATCTAGGATGAGACAGTTCTGGCATAGCGGGCTTGACCCCATCTTGAGGGAACATTTCATTTTCTGTTTCCATCCCTGATAGACAAGCTGGCAACCCACCAGTAGCTCCTCTGGTGTTACGCGGTGTCGTGGGTGGCGGTGATCACTTTCTATCAGGTGACCCGTACGCTCGTTTGCCATGCTTTTTCCATAAAAAAAAACAATCCCCAGCCTTGAATTCCAACGCCGCGGTTTGTCAATCAAAGCTAAGACGAAATGTCACGAAAATTGACCAGAAAATTGGCAAGGTAGTGTCTCGACAGGGATCCCTTCTGCCTTGCCTGTTTACATATACGAGTATAGATCTTAAACTATTTTTTTAAATATAAACAGCTATTTAAATAAAACAAAATTTGATCATATATGCTACAATTTTAAACAATCCCATAATATTCTAATATTGTTTATGGTTAAATGCAATTTAAGTATTTCATTCGTTTCCTTAGGTTTCTCTTTTGTTTTATAAAATGAGAAAGAAAGACTTATTTCTATATTCTCCCCTTTCATAATTTTACATATAAGATACAAAATTACGTAATTTACGAACACACTAAGTAATGTAAAGCAAGCAAACATCAGTAATAGCTAGCTGTAAATATAATTTTAACGTATTCTGTTTGTAACTGTGAACCGTTGCTAGTCCAACTGTCAGTCATACCGTGCACACGGCCTTTATGTATCTTGATTTAGCTACTTATGAGGCTTTCTATTACAAATACGGATATTTGACTTCACAGAAATGAAAGGGTAAATGTAAATTTATTTGCCTAGGAAATTTCTTAAGTGATATTAAGACGGATCTTCATCAAATAAGAAAACGAAAGTGGTTTTCCTAAATTATATATTAGAGACCGTCATGGCGCAGTTTTTAGCGACTGAATTCAAATGCGAAGGTTGACGGTTTGCTCTTGGGAATGATTAGAGTTTTTTTTTTCCCCACTCTGGTAGACGTGTCGAGATGTTGTGCCACGTACAATATCTCGAAAATTCGGTAGCAATCGGGGAATAGGAACTTCTATGCGAGGAAAAAGGTTGAAGCTGCTTTATTAAATTTAAAGTCCAAATGTAATTTGATCATCTTACATCAAATGTAAAATTTTATGAAATTGCCGATTGCGTAGAGCGATGTAAATTTGAATCCAATGACGGTTTATTTTTATATTTAAAAAAAATGTTAACATAATAACGTTAAGTTAACACCAGCAACAACGATTCAGTTACTGAAAGTCAGTGAGTGAGTAAAAAATTTACTAAAAAATATTTTATCGATTACTCTAGAACGTAAGAATTTTTTAAATCCAAATAGTTTAGCGATTACTATACTTCAATACCTACTCTATAGTATTTTTAATCCATACCAAACTTTTAAACTGACATCGCATTTTTCGTAAAATGCAACTTTGTTCCCAACAAACCAATATAAGCTTACACTGTTTGTAAATAAGACATATTTTTCCACGCCCATAAATTATCACATTCCCCTACTAGCGTTGACAGAACAAATTATAGTCGAGTCGACTTTACAGCTGACACGAAAAGATATAATAAACTTGCTTCAATAAGGCTATAAATACACTAGCGACTATAAACGTTTGTAGTTATTCGCTTAAATAAAAAATGGGTTACTTTATTTTTATAGCTTCACGCTGTATCCCACATATAGCAGGGTAGGTAAAGAAAACCCAGTGTTAAGACACTTCGTACCCCACGCACCCCCCAATGTTCAAGATATTGTATATTGACTGATGAAATTCACTTTCGGCCTTTGTATTATTGTATATGCGAGGGTGTAAGATTTGATTCTCATTCGGGGGAGTGATTATATTAATATTGTTTTTATTTACTTGTTTTGATAAGATTTTATGCCTTTATAAAAATTATACTAATTACAATTATACAACATTATTATAGTGAAGCTCTCTCTGCCAACCCTGCGAAATACAGGATAAAGCATGGGGCTGATGTTGAATGGCGGAACACAACGCCTTGTGTTTCTCCTCTTTTTTTTCAAACAGGAGGTTAATGCTGATAGCCCTATTGGCTTTTACAGCGACACCGGTTGGGTAGGGTAGAGTGTATTCTGTCCCTGAAGAAATGCAAGCACTAAGTGGCTGACTGTGAGGAAGTCGACGACTGTAAGGGCACTCCCTGCGGGACTCGAACCTCAGCTTGCCGTGGAGCGGACTGGAACGTGTTTTTTCTCGTCTTAAATATTTCATTCCCCAGAATTTGGATTGAACCTACATTCGTTTACAATCACACGCTCATGCCCCTGCGCCACGACAGCGCTCTAATTTATTCGTAAAAAGAAAATTATAGAAGAAATAAATCTATCGCAAGTGTGTACTTCCGGTTCATTCGATGAACAAAAGTTAAGTTAACTGAGGTTTAAATAACATCATTACTTCAGTTAGTAATTTCAATGGAAGGTTTTAACTGATTGCGGCTTATTATTTTGTTCTCTCTATTGTTTTATTAGAAGATTCTTCACATAGAACTTACGAAGAAGTTATGTTTATGATGAGATTTTAAATACTCGTATACTAATAAATGAAAGTAATAGATTTGATTTCCGGTCAATGTTATTTATTAAGACGAAGAAGAAGGGAAAAACAGATAACCTTAGCGGGTTCTCTCCCTGTCAAACTATGTGTGTACCAAAAAAAATCTTTTTTAATGAACGGAGTGTCTTAACACTAGGTTTCCACTACTTACTCTGCTATACGGGAAAAGCGTGAAAATTATGTTGATTTACTAATTATGTAACAGTCACAACGACACAGCTATCTTTACACGATGATTATAAGCCTATTCCACGGAACTGTTTATATGGAACTGTACGGAACTGTATATGTGTTTACTAAAGTAAAATCTTTCAGCATTAATTGTTTAAATTAAAATTAAATCTGCTTTACGCTGTATCCTGCTCACAGCAGGGTAGACAGAGGGAATCTAGTGTTAAGACACTCCGTTCCCGACTTTCTGCCGAATTCTGGAGGCATTGCGTGTTGAGTGGCAAAACGCCGCGGTTTGCCTCGACACCAAAACAAAGAGATGAAAATTAAATATTTCACTTCCTCGAGTGGGGATCGAACCTATAACCGTCACGTTACAGTCTCACGCTTGTACCGCTGTGTCACGACGGCGCTTTAAAAGTAGGCTATGTACATATTTTGTTTTGCTGCTATATGTTCAAATAGAAAGTTAGTGAACTAATCACTCCGTATTTTTCTTAACGTGAAAATTATAAACTCTCAATAATTGTTTTTATATAAAACAACTTCAATCCAATCTTATTCCCCAGTCAACGGAAAAAAACCATTAATAAAATGGAAATTCCATGAATGACAATTACTGTCGTATCGTTTCGTACATAAATAATATTGATATACGATCAAAATCAGAATCAGAAACGGAAAAATCATTTAAAAGTCATTATAGAGCTTTAAATTTTATCAAATCGCGTGTCACATGAAAGGATAAACCTTTTACGATAAAACTAACCATATTTCATAAGCCTAGCGGTTGTTGAAAGGTGACAACAGGATCGATTTAATTACGTAAAATTAGAATATATGTACGTTATTTATTAAAAATATATTTTTTGTATCCCATAAAAGTAGGGTAGGAATCCTGGGAACATATACAGCATATAGTTCCGTTCCCTTCCGTTCCCCACTTTCCGCCGAATTATGACATTTCTTGAAGTGGCGGAATTCAACGCCGCGCTTTGCCTCGTTACCATAGCAATGAAAATGAAAATAAAGATTATTTTATTTCCACGAGTGTCCAGTAACAATGTCGCATTGATAGTCGCTCGCCTGTGCCAGGCCAGTCGTGGCGTACTACACGACTGGCCTCAATATAAGGTTATTAAATTTTATATTTATTAATTTTAGCCCTTGAAATAAAATACGTTTAAAATTAATAAAAAACCAAATGAAATAAAACTGTAATAATGAAGAAGCTAATATTTAATTCCTATACCAATTTATATAAAACAGCTTTACTTACAAATTGCTTCATTATAAAGCAATTTCATTTTTAAACGTATATTTTTATTAAGTTTAGTCTCACGCTGTATCTCACACACGACAGGGTAGATTAAGTAAAGCTAGTGCTAAGATCTTCACGCTGTATCCCGCACATAGCAGGGTAGGCAGAGGGTACCCTAGTGTTAAGATACTCCGTTTCCCATTATCCGCTACGTTCTGGAGGCATTGCACTCCTTGCATCGAGCGAGCCTCGAGCAAAAAAATTCAAATACTAAATACATCACTTCCTGCGGCGGTAATCGAACCCACAAACTTTATACTCATGCTTAGTGCCTCTATACTACAGCCTCATATACACGTATATAATATAATTGTAAATTTTCAATACAAATTCAAGATATATATCAACAAATTGCTCCAACCTAAATGTCCCTATGATAGCAGTATAAGCACTCGTGTGTAGTAATTGCATGTGGTGATTCTACGACTATTATAGGAACAATAGAATTGATTTCCCTTTAAACGGTGTTATTTGGATGACTCAAATCGTATTGAAGAAATTGTATTGTTATATAAAAATCTTAGACGTAATGGGATTTGAACCCGCTCCTCACGAATTTGACTTTTATGTAAATAATTGAGAAGCCATTGTGGCGCAGCAGCATAGCGTTTCTCTGTAAATACTGTGGTTATGGTTTGGTCATTTGGAGAAATGATTTATTTTTAATGTTATCACTTTGGAAACACAGCGTTTAGTTCCGCGACTCAATATGCAATTTTGAAAGTGGTGACCGGAGTATCTTAACCGTAGTTTTTCTTTAACTACCCTGCTAAAATTATGTAGAATACAGTTAAAAGAAACAAAGATTTAATCACTTACCAATTTCCGCGGTCTATGTTTAAATTGTTATAAGGTTTTAAATGTCTTTTTATACCTAATGTGTGAACATTTAAAAAAAAATAAAAAAAAAATCAACTTCACGCTGTATCCCGCACACAGCAGGATAGGCAGAGGGAACCTAGTGCTAAGACACTCCATTCCCCACTTTTTTCCAAATTTTGGAGGCATTGCGTGTTGAGTGGCAGAACTCAACGCCGCGCTTTGCTTCGACACTAGAGCGAGGAAAAGGAAATATAAACGTAAATTAATATTTCACATCCTTCCTTCTATAAAAAAATATTGGGTCCCAAATTAACCTATCAATTGACTAGAATAGAATAGTTGAAACAACGTTTACTCTAGGAGTAAATGGATGTGCAAATCACCTCTACCGTGCTTCAGGTATCATTTAACATTAGTCTCTCTAACATTTATGAATATTATTACGATGATGATGAAGGCCATCATGGTTATCAGAACCAACGTCTGACTGTTAACGCAATGGAGTAACAGTGGAAATCGAACCTATGATTGCTACGTTATAGCAACAACAGTCATGGGTTCGATTCCCACTGGGGGCAATGGTTTTGTTAATTTTACTTAACACGTACAATTTCAAATTCATAGATAAACTGTGTATATATACCTTACACTTAAATATGATTTTTGAACCAAATTCAAATAATTGAGTTATTAATCTTATATTGTTTGTTTTCCTTTATTAAGTTCAAAACTTAAGGGTTCCCAAACGTTTTGTAAGACAATTAAATGTTTGTGGACAAATCTGATTAAAACTAATTTTGAATTTCTGAACAATATTCTACAGAATTTTGAAGGTTTCAAAATTTAATTTCATTTAGGCTAGTTATGTAATAAAACCTCGTTCTTTACATACTCAAACGAATTTAGGGAAACTCTCCCTCTACAAAGAGGGATAGATAGAGTCATCTCACTCTGCAAGTATTCGAGGCAATCAAGAAATTATTGGCAGTAGCTTATATAATAATTATTTCAACTGGTAAAAGCCATCGGCCTCGCGTGGCCTGCCGCTGACCACTAACTACTTACTGCAGAGTGTCCGAAACGTCAGGTTGAGAAAACGTATAATTCTAAATATACATATGTATACTCGTAATACTTTCATTTAAAATGTATAATAACCCCAAAAATAGATTTTATTAAACATTTGATATATATGACAATCTGGCATCTATGAGAGTCTCTCTTACTAGTCTCTACATTCCCTGAAGGTGCCAGCGGTAGTGTAGACTGCGCGTGTGTGTGTGTGTTTTTTTGACTTTTCACTGTATGCCAAATATATATAGTCAGGCATAGCGGGAATTATGTATTATACTCCATTCTCCACTTTTCATCGAATTTTCAACGCATTGCGTGTTGCGCCGCGGAGTTCAACACCGCGCTTTTTGCCTTAGTTTTTTGCCTTTACTAGAGCGTAGAAATGGAAAGGGTAACTTATCTTTCTAGATTATTTTAGATCTGAGTCACTGTGCCTGCGACCAGAGTTACTACTAGGTGCTTGACAATTTGAATATGCTCTCAGACCACGGGGTGACACGTATGTAGAAATCAATAATATATTATCTCTGAACTAAAAAAGAAGAGAAAATAGAGCTATCTCGTTTGCTCTTGTTATATATAATAGAATATTATAAATTATGACAGTACTGAGCTAAAAACTATATACTGAGCTAACCAATCATTCTAATTAAATAAATAACGAGTATACACGGTTGACTTTCATAGATAAATACGTTCATTCGTATAATATGTATTTCTAACATCAACTGATGAATAATAAGTTACTATTGAAATAATTTTAAATGTTAATATTTAATAATTTTTATTTAACTAATTTAACGTATGTTAGTTAACTTATGTTATGTTAGTGTTTTAACTGTTAAATTGAAGCCAGGCGAGGCGTTGTGGGTTCCTACTTGAAACACACATTCAACACTGAATTCAGCGGAAAATAGTAAACGGAAGTATCTTAATGGAAATGATAGGTCTTACACTAGGTTTCCAGGCTGTCTCTGGATTTTGTGCTATGTACTAAATACAGCCAGGCTTTCTCTCCCTAATCTGCTATGTACGAAATACAGAAGCAAAAAAAATTGAAGCTCTAATTGTTTTTTATATATCTGAAAAACTCTATTACTAAACGGCTTAACAAGACAAATTCGGTTGAAAAGAGAATAATAGAGTGTCTTAACACTAGATTCTATTTGCCCTGCGTATGTGGAATAAAGCGTGATTTAAGAAATACATAATATATAAAATGTATGTTATTTAACTGCATTAGGTAGAGTATTTACTTTAGCACTTTTTACATATAATTTGTACAAATATTCGTTCTATACTAGCTGTTATATATTTTCATAAGCTAGTGCAGCAATATTTACTTTAAAATGC
>DWGR01005191.1:0-10544 GCA_018247715.1 Heliconius burneyi
GAAGATATTATAAGAGTGTATGGTTATTAATATGTCTTAACTTTAAACATCTAAATCTAGCACGTAATCTATTTTATTATCAGGTTTATCGTGTAACCCACACAAAGCAGCGTAAGCACAGGGAATGGAACTCAACTGCTCACTTTGTCTCAGCAGCAGGGCAAAAAAAATTAAAATAAATAAAATATTTAATTTTCTCGAGACTCTTACCCACAACCTGTGGCGTTCACAGTCACACTGTTATGCATGGTCTCGGTGTTGTGTTGTGGTCTCTTTTTTCACTCATATGTCTGAATAAATGCCTTAAAATTTTGTTGTACTTTATATTAAGTACATTTTTCTTGTAATAATTACTGATTATAATAGGTATATATTTTTTACATTTATTACAGAAAATTTCAGTCAAAGGGTCACGGTTTAAGTGTCAATATGTTAAGTCCAGCTGGAGAGACACAAATCAGAAGACTAATACAAAAATATGAACAACTAGAATCTGGAGGTGTTTCTGAAGATGAAATTATTGAGAAATCAGTGGCGGCAGTAGGAAGTGAATCTAGGCAAACGGAAAAGCTTATCCCAAAGAACCCCGAATCTGTGACTGCTAAAGTATTAGCAGAGGCGAATTTAAAAAATATTTTCAAAGAATAACATTTTTTTCATCTAGTTCGTTTAAATATTACTGATTAGCGTTCGTTTAAATATTACTAATTAAATAAACCTAGTTAACATAATTGTCTTTTTATTTCTTATGAAACATGAGTTGGTGTAAATTCAAGTATTAATTATTATCTGTATATCGGATACTTCAGTAAAAGATTCATCATTCGTTTAAATTTATATCAGAATTACCTTCTTATTCGGTGTAGAGCGGAGTGCTTTAATCTCTCCTATTTCTCTCTCTCCCTCTGTCTATCTTGCTACATGCGTAAAGCTGAAAAAAAAGCTTTTTTTTTCATTAATAAAGCACATATTACAAGATATTATGTTTTATTGGTCATTGAATGATAGTTTCTGCTTTCTCTATATTTGAATAATTATTGTATTTTTTCTTGTCAAAACCCATTATATACTTATGATGCATTTGTTTGTAAAAAAAACTATTTATGAAGTAAGAATCATACATTAAAAATAAAAAAAATATTTAATGATACGTCTTTATAAGTATGCCATTTCTTATCGCATTACTAATCAGTATCTTATCTTTACGAGATAAGCGTTCGAGGCAACAAAACACGCATATAACTTGCAGTATATTGTATGGTGATAAAGGAAAAATAACTTATTTGTTGTCGAAAACGAAATTAAAAACTAAAAACATGGTTCAAAGGGAATCTGTTTGGTTCTATCTCGCTGTGGTGCTTGGTAAGTACATATAAATAGTATACCCTATATTTACACATAATTATAAAAATTATGTGTAAATATAGGGTTCGAATTTTAACGAGGCATAAGCGGGCTGTTGTGGGAAAGTTGTTGGAGGGCTCTCCTTTCTTGTTACGTGACGGATACAGTGTGAAGCTAAAAAAAATAATGTTTTGTAAATCTAAATAAAAATAAAGCAATTACTTGTGGCTATTGAACCTACGCAACTATAGGCTAGTTGCCTACCTATATTTTAAGATGAATACTAAACTTAACTGAATTTAGAATAGTCTAACAGTAATATTATACTTACTTACTTAAATTGCCTTAATTTAATTACAAATAAATTAAATATTTTGTTCTATACAGTGTAACCCATGTGTGAAATATTGGTATTCATAAAAATTATGTGTTAATATGTTTTCAGTAATTCTCAGTACATTTGCACATGAAGCAGACGCACGAAGAAAAATTTTACGAGGAAGGCGTGTGATGACTCGTACTTATTATCGTGAGTCATGTCGTTGTTTTACTATTCATAATAAGTATTCTATCGTCGCCAGTACGCTAGTGCGCAGTGTGCATTGGTGCAATCTTCCATGAATGTAGTTTCGATACCTATTTGGGGAAATGATTACATTATGTTTAAATATTTAAAATATCTTTTTTTGAGGCCGTCGTGGCGCAGCGGTACAAGGGTGTGACTGTAACGCGACGGTTGTGGGTTCGAATCCCACTCGAGGATGGGAAATATTTAAGTTTATATTTTCATTTTACGGCGTTAAGTTCTGCCACTCAACACACAATGCCTCCAGAATTCAAGAGAAAGTGGGGAAAGGAGTGTCTTAACTCTAGGTTCCTTCTGCCTACCTTGCTGTGTACGGGATACAGCGTGAAGCTGATTTATTTAACTTTTTACCCTCGGTCGGGCGAGATAGCGCGGTATCGTCTTCCAACAATGATATTATAAAATAGAGATGAAAGAAATTAAATATATACAGTTCTATTCTCTACTCCAATACAGCGTAAAGTTATATTATTTTACACTATTATTTATGTTTTATTTCGTATTTTTAAATATTACAGATGGAAACGCAGTACCAGCTTGGGCTATAAGTTTGATGGCTGGAATCGGCATGTTGCTTATTGGAGGCGTATTGTACATAATCATGAGAAAAATTGTACTTGCTTCCGAGACTGGCTCTCTTAACACTTACCAACCAGCTTTGCAACATGATAATAGTGTATAAGAATATAATGCAATTTAATCATTTTTTAAATTAAAATATTTAATTTTAAGTTTAAATATGTTAAGATGTTTGTTTGTATAATAAAATCTAGAAATAAAAAATGAACCAAAGATAGAGTTATTTTTATTAATATTTGTTAAAACACTTAGCTGTGCGACACTTGCACATTCATTCAAAAACAATTCAATTTTACGAAATTTTAATTATTATTCTGCAACGGAGGAATCATTGAAATTAGAATATTTTAGAATTCTCTGCGATGATATTTGTCAGGATCGAAGTATGAAGTGACTACAACTCGATTGCTGAACTTACGACCCGTCAGTGTTTGTTGCGCCTTCTGGCAATCAGCAATGCTGTTAAATTCTACAAATACCTGAAAAAAAAGCATATGATTTATAATTTTTATAGAGGTTAAATCACGAATTTTACAGAATGTTCTAAGTAATATCTAAAGGGAAAAAATAATAAAATGAATAAGGTGACAATAAGTTTGTAGTGTAAGCAAGAATTTAATTAAAAAAATAATAATATTTTATATTTTATTTTATATAAAAAAAAACCAAAACATTTGTTTTCCCATTTGGCTGCAGTTTAACATTATTATATTAATGATTTTTAAAAATTCAAATCATCGATTTAATTAAAAAAGACGCATCATTTGCAGTATATATCAAATATTATTTATATATACTGCAAAAATATATGTAAGATAAAGTTGTACCTTTCCACATCCTGGTACTTCAACACCTTCAATAGGTCTTGGAATTTCTATACTTCTCACACATCCATATTTATTACATTCCTCTCTGAAAATAAAAAAAAATAAAGTTATATAAAGCTTGTACATGTTATAATACTTGTACATGTTATATAGAAAAAAAAATCTGTTATAATAAAAAATAAAGAAACGATAATTTCCGACTGCCAAGGAAGGGTTATATTTTTCGCGCGTATCTTGTATGTACGTATTATTCTTTATTACCTCTCTGTATGTATATATTATTATTTATTTATTATCTCCAGAACCGCTGAACGGATTTACATAATTGAGATATCGTTAGATTAGTTTTAGCAGCTCAAGTGTTCTTAAATGTCACCTACATAAAAAAAAATATCATGGCGGCTGTGGGACGCTATTTTACATTGTGATAAAAAATTTTTGGTTTCGAATATCACAATATGGGTATCGAATCCAAGAGCTCAATGCGAGGATTTCAAAAAGATATATCATGATTATCATTACTATAATGAATCCTAACTAAAAAGTGAGTTTTATGTAGTTAAGGTTTTTGTTTTTTAAATATCTTTTCCTTGTTTATTATTTTTTGGAAAAAAGCCAATTTGAATAGTCTAATTTCACACCAGTATTTGTTCATGAATGATGACATTTCATCATCATCATGCCTATTTTTAAATTGGAATTTCGACTAAAATAGAATAATCACAAATATTTTCTCATTTCATTGATCTTCCAGTTAATTATTGGAAATACTTTTTCTTTAATTTCAAGTTGTACCCAGCACATAGCCTATACCTTAAGGGCAGGGAACCAGTGAACCTAGTGTTAAGAAACCTTTGTACTCTCCGTGCAACTCAACATTACTAGAGGGAGGAGATATTAAATATTTCATTCCCACGAGTAGGCATTGAACTCACAACCCATCGTGTTTAAAGTCACGCGTTCGTGACTCTGCGCCACATCAGCCTAAAGACAATATTTTTATATTACTGTATATTTAATGGATTTGAATGTTTGCTTTTCAGACGCGGATCAATAAGTCAGAGTTTCTTCCACTAATAATTTGATGTACAGGTGATACAGGTGAGGTTGGAAGCCTATTGTAAATTATATAAGTTTACAAACTTGATATCCTCCAGTATGTCCTCATACTCCTCCTCGTCGCGCAGCTCGTCGGGCGTGACCATGTTGAGCAAGCACAACACCTCAGTGGCCGGGCCCGCGCCTGCCAGCGTCAGCCCCGCCACCTGCAGCGTCACCGGAGCCGCGCCCGTCATGGCTACACAACACAACAAAACACAACACATGTATCAAAAAACAATTAAATATAGAAAAATATCTAAACTGTTTAATAAAAAACGCAACATTTAAAAAGAAAAGTGACACCGATAGAAAAATTAAACACACAAATTACATACAAGACTCTAAGCAATTACTTAATTCTAAATTACCCAATCTATTCTAATAAACAATTGACTATATATAAGTGTACTTACAGTCTACATACCCTTAGAATAAAACACCGTTAATACAGTTTTCAGTGGTCGGATTCCCGTTAGAGGCACACTTACCTAGGGTTGAGTTCTTGGCGCCAATACTCGCGCGCTGGACTATCAGCTTCTTGTCGCCCAGCTGCATACCATTAAGACCGGTGATCGCCTAGAAGTTGTTCTTTATAGTAAATATGTTCATTTTCATTAAACATATTTAATATTTATGTTTTTTTAAATAGTACCTGGTCAGTCATCGATATATCGACATACTCCGCAAAGGCATAACCTTTGCTGAGGCCTGTAGAGGAATCCTTCACCAAGTTGAAAGCACGCAGCTGACCGAACGACATCAGCAGTTCTTTAACCTGCATATCAGTGCACGAATTAATGTCGAACAAGCGAATGAACCGCAACATATCATCGTATACGAATAATAGAAATATACTATGATAATAAAGTATCTACACATTTGAAGTTTGTTTTTAAATAGTAAATTGATTGGTTCCCTTTAACATTTGCAAGGCAGCAAACTTATGAGTGAATGTGATCTGACCTGTGACTAGCCGCATGTTAAATTAGAAGTGAGTATAGGAGACTTGCCTTGGCGTGCCGACGTCTCGCTCAAGTACAAGACGTAAGGTGAGAATGAGAGACAACAGTGACACGCGGCCGCGAATGTGCCAAATCTATGCTAGGGAGGGGCAGAAAGCAAACTATCAGTGAGTTGTTTCAGAAGGTCTTGAGCGTGAGGTGACCGCCCACGCTCAGCCAAGATAAGGTACCTGAAAATTCCTGAAATGGAAATAAACACGCGGCTCTCCTCTAGCTCCATCGTTGCCTTGTCAACTGTTGAATCTCGCCCTGAAAAGGCAGTAGCCCCTACTCCTACCTCCTACTAAGGGAACCTAACCTGTCATGTCTAACAGCAATGTTACATACGAGGATGTTACAAAACAAGTCATTTAAGTAATGAAATATCGAATATTTTACATACGCCTTAACCCCACTATGGAAAAAACTTCACCAAAGTTAAATAAAAATGTGGACTTGGTACTGACCTGGAACACATAATTTTAGGTATAGTAGCCAAATAAAAATAATTCATCATTTGAACAAAAAACTTCACTAAAATCAATTCTTATAATAAAAAATTTAACAAATTACATCTTAATATAAATTATTATTTGGGTAGCTTGGGATATTTTTTTATACAAATTTCTTTTTTAGTATAATTAAATGCTATATCTTCATTTAAAAAGTCTTTTTGCAAAAATTTTAATTGTTTATTTCAAATAAAGTTGGATGATAATGATTTTTATGGTAAATATTAACTCTTAAAACAAATTAATTATACAGAGAAGCTTTATAGCTGAAGATTTTAAATAGCTTGGAGATAATTAAAAATTCAACTGCAGACATCAAACACAATAGATGGAAAATATGTTTATCCAAATGGATCTCCACTTCTTTTCTAACAAATTTTCTCCACTTTTTCTAACAAACGAGAAACTGTCTTTAAAAGTTGGCTATAGTATTTTTAGGAACTGAAATATAATGTTATATTCAAGAATGCTGCCACAAAAATATTTAAAAACAAAGTATAAATATAATTTTAGAATTGCTTCTGTTGGTAGCAAATATTGGCCAAATATTTACATTAACCTTACACCACAAAAAAAAATGAGAATTAAACATGCAATATTTACAATAAATAAAGTAGTAATTGATTATGTTATTTCTCTGTCCATCATCTTAACATAATATAGTGATTATCAAACATATTTCATGTAACATAACATTTAATGTTAGTTTTGCATACATGTGTTAAATAAAATGAAGCAAAATAAAAAATCATACATACATATATAAAAATCTGTTAAAAAAATTATATTCTTAAACATTTTTTTCTGCCACGGCTGAGAAAATATTGAATCAATTATTAAAATAAATAATATAGCTTGTAAAAATTTATGTTTTCAATGACCGAATGTATGCAAAAATTAGAGTAACTTACTTGGTCCTCATTTAAATAGTTAGGCAGTCCTCCGATAAAGATTTTATGAGGTGAATCTGGAACTACAGTACTGATAACACCAGCTAAAAATAAATACAACTATTACTATACTTCTTTACATTACCACTATAATATCACCAGTACAGTAAAAATTAAGATATTGCTTAGAGTCTACAATAAATAAATAATAATTGTTAAACTAAGTGAAGCAGAAAATCATAAGTATAGATAAAGTATAAAAAAGCAACATATATGATTACCTGGTACATTTATAGCTGGATTTTCTGTCCCCGGCATAGGCTGATAATCATGAGGCCGTCGTATTTTTAAGCTTTGACCTTTGAAGTTGATCCCGTCAAACGCCATGGCTTGGGTTGTTTCGTCAATAGATCTAAACTCAAGGAATGCAAAATTTTTGTCTAAATTTATCTGGCATGCAAGAACCGGATTACCAGCCGCTTGAGCTAATCCAGACAGATGCATTTGTTGGTTAAAGAATTCCATAGTTTCCTCTTCAGTGACTCCAAATGGTATATTTCCCACATATAATCTACGCGCTTGCCGTGTTATTGTAGACCCTACTACTGGAACTGCAGCTTGTGGAGTGTCCGCCACAATGTTAGCCGGGATTTGCCCGGCCGCTTGCATAGCTTTATATTGTAGCGGCGTAATATGTTCAAATCCAGGTGGCGGGACATCCCAGTATAGTGAAGGCTTGCGACGACGTGATCTTTTTGATGGAGATCTAGATTTACTTCTTCTTTTTTCACGACGCTCCCTGGAACGTGAACGTGAGCGACGTCTTTCTCTGGAACGCGATCTACGTCGACGATCTACAACAAAATGGGATATTTATTATATAGAGAAGTTTTCGTGTTAATTAAATATCTCAGTTTATACTTTTTTACCTTTGTCCTCGCCCATTTTCATTAAACAGTTTTGGAATATAAAACACTAATTACAAACGTCTTGAAGCAAACTTAAACATACGTAAAATGGCGTCGAATGCGAATCGAATTGTTGCCATAGATTATATCCGATTCCTTATAACGATATACAACATGTCCACAGAACACATTTTGGGTAAATGTGACACATGAACATATGAACATGAACTACACATGAACATGTCGGTGACTTTTACACTGATATGACAGATAATTACAACATGTGCTATTTTAGATTTCGAAAACTATTTCCTTCAGAGTGACGATTATTTTATCAACGGCGATACATTTTAAATTAACTAAAAATATTAATTAATAAAAATTAGGGTCACAGACTCTCTACTCCCTAGCCACTCTCAATCTATAACATTAATAATTTGCTTTATGCATGCTGTGAACGTATTTTCTTTGTCTAGCATATATATTTTTTCCATTTAAATTAAGCCAAAATTATTTGTTTGCCTTCATTGTACGGTTGCTGGACCCATTGTCTTGCATGCATGTGAGCTCGAAGCAGTATGTTAGTTAAAACTATGTCCAATCTAAGTTTATTGCAGCTTCCTAATCAAAATATAGAGGATAGGATGATTTGAAATATTAATTAACGTTCTAATAATAAACTGATTATAGTTCTAGATAGGTCGATCTTTTAATGTATTATAGGGACATATTTTTACAAATTAGCCTCCACCTATTTTAGTTCAACAGTAATAATGAAGTACTTGTTTACATTACGGTAGTAGATTATTTTTTTTCGTTGAACTGTAAGTCTCATTATTATCACAGATTTTCTGAATTCTGAAAACCGAAATGCTTCTAACGTCAAGAAAAATATTTATGGTTCAGAACCATGCATTGAAACGGCATCTTTAGATATTTTGTATTGTTTTCTAAAAGGAGTTATATATTTATTAGATTATATTTATATTATAATATGTATTCAACTGCTATTGATATTACATGTTTTTTTCCATTATTCTAGTATATTTTTTTCTAATGGCTTAATTTCATATTTACTATCATAGACTAAAAATCATTTATCGTAATGTCACAATTCACAATGACAGTTAACACTTGGCTTGACTCAAGTAAGCACCAAATACGAATCATCAAATAAGTTTCGTTATATTTATACATCTACATTCATAAGTGAAAGTTTACCTTTACATACCGGATTGTAATAAAGTACGATCGTACTTCGTTGGTAAAAAATCGAAACTAAAATTCTTAAACGTGCTTTGGATATGGTAAGCTTAAAAAATATAAATAAAGTGGTGTTCATTGTATTTATTATTTAAAAAATAATAAGAAAGATAGTAATTATAATTATTAATGTATGTTATTATTTATAAAAGAAATTGAACTAAATTATAAATAATTATTTGTGTAAAAATTCTATACAGCCGTAAATTGTAAAGAAAGTCACAAAACTTGATATAACTCATTTATGATTTAATTGTATTTAATACTTTAGTAATATCTTAATAAACCTACTTATCTTTTTAGGTTTTTGGTGATCATAATGGCGTTGTTAGACATAGAAAGGACAATGAGAAAGAAATTACAAATATTAATAATAATACATCAAAAACAAAAATAGATAAAAATGTTAAAAGTAATGAAATTATAGGCTTAGTGTTTCTATCATTGTTATTAGACCTTTTAGCATTTACAATGATATTACCACTCCTGCCTTCTTTGCTAGATTATTATAATAAAGAAGAAGGAAATTCAAATACAATATATTCAATGTTATTGTACACAATAAAATATTTTCAAAAGATTACTGGTGCACCAGAGCGTTTCGTATCAGTTTTATTTGGAGGTGCTCTTGGGTCAATGTATTGCTTCCTTCAATTCCTTACAAGTCCTATTGTTGGCAGTCTCTCAGATGCATATGGAAGAAAACCATTGCTAATAATTTGTTTGGTAAAGTATATTAAAGCTTAAACTTTAATTTAATTAATATAATTTTTTCACTTCACAATGTATATTGCATATAACAGGGTAGGCAGACAGATCCTAGTGTTCTAATCCCCCTTTTCTATTCTCCACTTTCCCCATTTTTTTTTTGGGAAAATAAACATCTCTCAACTCATTTCTCATGCATGGTAATTTAAACCACAACTATTTAATTTGCTGATGTTAAACCACAATATCCTCAAAAATTATTAGTATGTTACAATAATATATTAAAATATCAAACATTGTAAATTTACAAGCTGTAATAAAATAGTTTGACTAGACTATCAGCACTTAAGATAATTTAGATATCTACACGTTTTTTTATCATCTATACTCCTAATATTTCTTAAAGTTGTGAAAAAGTAACAATATCATTGAACTGAAAACAGTATTTAAAAAGTTACAATTACACACAATTAAGTAACAAATATATTTATCCAACAAAATGAGGACATCAATTACTTGTTTCTTAGATATTGTTGATGTTTTTAATTATAACTTTTAAATTACTTGGAGAGAAAATTAGAAATTGAAGCAAAATATTATATAATTTGTAAAGGGGAATGGATTATTGCAGCATAATTTAGCAAAAAGTGGGGAATGGAAGAATTTTAATGGAAACTGAGTATCTTAACACTATGTTGCAAGGGTTTTTTGTGTATACTAGCTATGTGCGTATAATGCACAAAAAGGGCGGATCCAGAGTAAAGCAAAAACACAATGAACGCATGCAATTATTTCTTTGCTTTTGTAAATAAAATGCTGTATTTA
>DWGR01005192.1:0-10544 GCA_018247715.1 Heliconius burneyi
TCAGAAATTGGAAGAATACGATAAACTCTAATTAATTCTACTAAACTTTTTTACAATTTCAAGGTTGAACCAAAATATTAATAGCACAAGGTTATTAAAAAAAATCAGTTCGATTGAGGCCGTCGTGGCGTAGCGGCACAAGGGTGACGTGACGTGACGGTTGTGGACTCGATCCCCACTCGAGGAAGTGAAATATTTAGTTACGTTTATATTACCATTTCTTCGCTCTGCTGTCGAGGCAAAGTGCGGCGCTGAGTTCTGCCACTCAACACGCAATGCCTCCAGAATTCGGCAGAAAGTGGTGAACGGAGTGTCTTTAACACTAGGTTCCCTCTGCCTCCCGCACAGAGCAGGGTGCTCTGTGCGGGACACACACAGTACAGCACGCGGTACACACGCGGTACAGCGTGAAGCTGACTTTTAGAAATATTTTATGATTTATATAATTTAATTTATATAAAAGCCCATAGAAATTAGGGATAATGAGGTCAAACAAGCATTCGAGAGAGAAAGTTTTATTTTTCTGATTATATTTTCGTTTCATCGTCATCCATTATGAGTTTGTTTACGTTCCATCTTTTATCTGAGGTCAGGCATATATCTTCGGTTCCCTCAATCTCTTGAAGTGACAATTGATATTAAATTATATCTACAGTTAGCTGTTGAAATTAAGATTTATAAATTGCTATGAAGATTAAGATTATAAATTTTCCTATTTATAATAACAAGTATAAGTGAGGCCAGTCGTGGCACAAGTGTGTGACTATAAACGCCACTGGTTGTGGGTTCGATCCCCACTCGAGGAACTGAAATATTTAAATGTTTATTTTCAATTATTCATTTTCGGCATTCCGCGGGAAATGAGGAACGGAGTGTCTTAAAACTAGGTTCCGTTTGCCTACTCTGCTGAGTGGATTTTATATTAGAATATCGATTAATAAATAATAATTTGTCATTGAAACGTTTTGCAATAATCTATTAACCTTATTGCATTGATTTAAGAGATCATCGCGTGACATTAAGTATTAAAATATAAAAAGATCAACCTGCTAAGATACGTAATAAAAGTTAGTATTAGAAAACATATTTAAATACCAAACCAACATCGTTAATTTGTCGCTCTATTTCAATTTTATAGCTTTGAGTGGCTTTAAAATTTAAATTTAATGCTAATTACATTTGAAGCACAGTTAAACATCGGTGTCAGTTCACTATTTTTAATTTATATAAACATATTCTTGGCAATCTCTGGTAAACAAGACTTATCACTCATATTGCCTCATTCTCTACTTTACGCCCAAATGTTTGTACGATATTCCATGTTGGACGGCGTAACTTAACGCAGCTCTTCGATTAATTAGATAGAAGAAATAGAATTTGAGGAAATTAAATATTATTCTTTTTAATTTTTCGCTTTGATAACGAGGCAATTGGTGAAACAGATGTGTGGAACACACCACGCAATGCCTCCAGAATTCGTTGGAAAGTAGAAAAGAAGGTATCTTAATGCGAACGAAAAGTCTTACCACTGGGTTCCCAAGTTCCCTCTACCCACCGGATACAGCTTAAACTACAAAAAAGAAATAAAATTATACTAAATATAAACTTTTTTAGAAAAAACTCACATCCCGCTAAGAGAACCAGCATGCAACTATAACTTCAAATTCTCTCTACGACTCCTATTCTATACTAGACTTCGAGACAATTCATCAAATTAAAAAAAATGATTCATTTAAAGTACATTTAACATTTACCTAACCTAATTCTAACCAATCAATAGTACAGGTTTCTCGTGATGAATAATGCAAATATGCAAAAATTGTATGTAATTCTTTAGTCTGACGCGTGACATGGGTGATGTAGCAGCCTTTCGAGGTACCCGCGTGTTTCGAATGACAAATATGACAATATATAACTCTTGATTATATTAAGCATTAGGAAATATTATGCGGATCTCTAAAGTGTGAACTGCATATTAAAAATGTAAAAAACCCTTTAAAATTATATATAAGTTCAAAAATATCGACTGAAGAAAAGTACCGTTTACAGCAGTTGTGACGAGTTAGATATGACTGGATCTAGAACGTTAGATCGTTATAGAAGGGGCGAAGGCTTCAAATCTTGTGTTCCAATATTTTCACTGGCCCTCCTTGAATATAGCTATTATAAATTCGATGATGAAAAAAATAAAAAAACAAAACAGAAAAATCCGAAGCCTCATGTTGAAAATCAATTTAAAGTTTTTCTATTTCGTATCTTTACAATGTATCGCGCATGTAGCTGGTAGACAGAGCGAGTCTAGTGATAAAACACTCCCTTGACCATTTTCCGCAGAATTCTTAAGGCAGTGAATGCCCGAACCAGAGCACAAAAATTGAAAAAATATAAATATTTCAATTCTACGAACGAACCGAACCCACAACCTGTCGCTCGTGCTTCTGCGCCACGATTGGCCTTAATTGAAGATCACCTTACATATTATATTTTATTTAATTGGAATAGACAATGTTTCAATTAAATAAAATATCATTTGAAAGGTGATCATGGTCCATTCTGGTGAATGGCCAAAGTAATAGATTTTTTTAGTATTTAGAATATATGAATAAAACTGTTGTGTAGAGAATACCTTGTGGTAATTTTCCAATTTGAAACCATTGCAAGTGCAAACCACGCGACCTTCTGTCGTCCTGGTACAACGTAGTATTGCAAAACAATATGAGTGTGAGTTAAATTTAAACAAAGGGTGTATACTTTTTTAAAGCTATTGTTTGAAACGACCAAAAAATATATATATAAAAGGACCTTCGTGTATTCGATTTCGGCGACTCAGAATTCGGCGAAATGTGAAGAACGGAGTGTCTTACCACTAGTTTTTCTCTACCTAGTTGTCATTCTGCTATGGACATACGAGATACAGAGTGAATCTTATAAAAAAGGCGTCAATATCTGCAATAATAGATTAAATAAACTAAATATATGCCTAATTTTCAAAGCAACGAGATAAATATCTGACAGAAATTGGTGCATGAAAGCAGGATATAATCACTTTAAGGATATCTCTTACCCAATGTCTTTTTTAATCTTGACACTGTCAATACATCTTAGTTAAAACCATTTATAGCATGGGGAGTGCTGACTTGTAGTGAATGTGGCCACACGTTCTCTGCAAAAATCGGTTATATCAGTCACATTAGAGCTCATCAACGAAGCTCTTGGTAGCCAGATGATAGTCGCCGTGGCCGAAAACGGTCAGGAAGGATTATTATTTATTATATATAAAAAATAATCGACATTGAGAAAAATCATTAGAAAAATTCATTTTCTTTGAATTGGAAATTTTGTACTGTATATCAGATAAAATGATTTTTTAAAAATTGCATTTTATATATCGTTAAACGTGTAAAATTTATATATATAGTAATTATTTAATATATACATCTTATTGTGAGAGAGGCTATTAAGGCTCTGTAATGATGTAGCTTTGGATATCCCCATCTGGATAAATAAATTATCGCATTTCGCCGCTCTACATCTATATTACTTAAGATTAATATATAATAAGAATTTGATAAATGTATGTGTTGTTTAAATATGCAAAGATAAAAGGTTTTTTTTTAAATATTATTTATTTCGAGCGCGGTATTGTGTTCCGCCACTCAAAACGTAATGTCTTGAATTCGAGAGGAAAGCGAAAAACGTTATGTCGCGACATTCAATAAAAGGAATATTAGTTAAATAAAATAAAATTGTGCTTCTAACAGAAACCTTATCAAATATTTTCTTGGATGTTAAACCCTATGTGTTTACGTAATATGGCAAACCGCCAAGTAAAACTGGCATTATCCGTTAATTTTGGCTCAATGACAGATTTTGTTCAAATCAAGGCATAAATTGAAAAATTAATGCGTGCATTGACGTTGTTTTAATATATTTCAAGTGTATTATTAAATACACAAGTAATTTAAATTATACGTAAATCTTATATAAATCGGTAGAATATAATGAGAAACATATAGCAGAGGCACAAGCGTGTGACTGTAAACTTGACAGGTTGTGGATCGATTTCGATCTGGTGTCGGGGTAAAGCTTGGCGTTGAGTTCCGCCAGTCAACACGCAATGAATTCGTCGTAAATTGGAGAGCAGTGTGTCAACACTGAGCTACGGGATATAGCGTGAAACAGATATAATAAAAAGTCAATGGTCAATATCCATAAGGCGTTTTTAAAAAAAAACCTAGTATCTCGTAGGTCTGATAGTATTGTAAACTTCAAGAGAATTTTAATTTACGTGTTTTGTTCTACGTGTTAATTCTAAGAGAATAAATACTTACCAAAATTGTAGAGATTTTTTCGTAATCGAATCGATAATTCGTATATTAATAACGATTATCATTCATGAGATCATGAAATTGTTTTTTTATTACTTTAAATACAACATACATACTTTAAATAAATCGTTATCATCCATACGATTAATCTTACATACAAATTATTTATATAATTTGTATGTAATAATACATTTATATTTATTAATAATTTGACTTTATTTGTCTTTTGTCGTTGCATGATAAGAGAATTAGGTATAAATGTAATGCTATCTCGTAATAAACAGACACTCGTACTATGACTCCCAATTTATCAAGAGAATACTAATTTAATTTAAAAGTAGCGTAGTGTTGAGACACTCCACAACTTTTTGCCGAAAATGATAATAATCCTTTTCCTCTACAATCAGATGCTGTCTCAGTTTTTATATAAAATACCCAGTGTAATAATATTACATAATATTTAATATATGAAGCCCTCGTGTCGTTATTGAAGCGTATCCGACTGAAGCCGACGATTATAGCCTCCAATGATACTCCGGTGCAGCGTTAAGTTCCTCTTTCCTCTCTAAATAGATGAAAAACAACTCCGTTTGTTGAGGCGGTCGTGGCGCGGGGGCACAGGTGTGTGACGGTAACGCGACGTTTGTGGGTTCCGTTCCCATTCGCGGGAATGAATTATTATTTATTAATATTTTCATTCCTAGTACCAAGGCAAAGCATGGCTTCGCAAATTCGGGAAGGAAAGTGGGAAACGGAGTGTTTCAACACTAGGTTCCCTCTGACTACCGTACTATATGGGGGGTACAGCGTAAAGCTGAAAAAATAACTACTATGTTTTTAATCTATTCTTTTTTAGATACTCTGGCTAAAATTGCAGCATTACCAAAGAAATTGATTAAAATTGATTGACATTAGATTAATCGAATCGTTCATGCTAAGGCTGTAGCTAGTTTTAGATCCACTTATAATGCGCGTACTAAGACCTCCCCCCTCCTTCTTGGGCCCGTCTCGTTTCTCCTTCTAAAACTATACATTTAAACTATGTTTAGCTGAGCTCAAATAATCTAAAAATACGGTAGTTGAAAGCAAAATTGAAATTCTAGCATTATCTTTTCTAGTGGTAAACTCAATAACGGTAGAATACGTAAAAATTCACTGCTGTTTGACGTGATATTATTGAAAAGTTTCAAGGTGAAATCTTTATACATTCTATTTATAGAACGAAATACGTATTTAAAATGAGATATCTAAATGTAAACTGTGCGATAATACCAAGTCTGTCTAACAGAACAATACTTTTATTAGCTATAAAATATAATATTCGCGGCGTTGAGTTCCGCCACTCAACACATTATGTCGCACACATCAGATTATACAGAGGGAACCTAGTGTAAAGACACTCCGTTCCCCACTTTCCGCCGAATTTTGGAGGCATTTTGTAATGAGTGACGGAACTCATCGCCGTGCTTTGCCTTGAATCCAGAGTCAAGAAATGGAAATATAAATTTAGATAAATATTTCCTCGAATAGTGATCGAGCCCACAACCGTCGCGTTACAGTCACACCCTTGTGCCGCTGCACTACGATAGCTTTACGTAAATTTTAAACTACTTATGTAAATTTGAAAAAAATGGTTAAAAACATTAAACATTAAGAACAACTAGATTTATACGGAGAACTGGGTACTTATCTCTCACAATCATCATTTAACTGCACGTTTTAGATTTTGTTTGATCTAAAACGTATCGGCCGAGAACGCTTACGTTCATATTTGTTTATCTTATACCGTCTCTCTGATCTTTAATATCTTTATATGTGGTTTAGATTACTTCTAAGAGTTTTTACATCTCTAGTAGTATTTGGAATCAACAATTTTATTAGTCATTTATTTTATATTAGAATAATTTTCAATAATCAAAATTTAAGCGTTTTTTTTTGTCTATATGTATTTAAATTGTAAATATTTTTTATTCAATTTTTTTTCACTTCTGTACTTTTACCAGAACGCTTTATCCAGCATATAAGTTAGAAGAGGGAATATTAAAACACTCCGTTTCCCACTTTCCGATTAAGTTACCAAGTATTTTATTTCCACGAGTGGAAATCAAACCCACAATCATCTTGTGCCCCGTGCACCACGACGATCTCGAATAGACTTTTGCTAGTACTATTCAAAGACACTTCTACTGTGATCAGCTAATCGCCGAACCAGAATATTTAAAGAACAAAATAAAAACGCATATATTATAATAACATAAATATAAATTATCCATTTAAATAACATGTATACATATTTTAATAAATTATATTCTATAAAAAGATTTAAGATATTTTATATAGCTATCATCTATAACTCTCAATACCTACATTATTCAAATGAACTACATGATCAGCATGAAGAATAAAATCACTGATAAATTCCACCTAGATTTATTGTTTGTAAAATACCTAAGTATACAAAGGGTACCTTCATTGGATTTGCATTCGCAACCTTGATTGAATGCAATTGCATGGCTGACTCTTGACGTTATACTCCTAGAAGCAACTAATGCACCTTTTAGTTTATCTATTCAAATTTTGCTCCAAATTGTTATTGTAATGTTTTTGTTACTGCGTTGTGCTGTTACCTTATCGAATATGATTCTGCTTTTGATGTATATTAATATGTTGATATATTTGCGGCGTTGAGCTTGGGCACTTAGAACGCCTTCAAAATTTTGCTGAAAGTGGGGAATGGAAGTATCCTAATGGGATGAATGTGTCCTGATGAGAACGGATTGTGTTAACTCTAGGTTTCTAGGACACCCTGCCAAACACAGAATACAGCTTGAAACTATAGATAGATAGATGTTGATATATTCCTGGAAAAGTTAAGTGGTGTTCGATTAAAAATGTGATGGTTGCAGATTCGAAATCCATTTGGAGTTTGAACAAATTCCCAAGAATCTCAGAAAGAAGATAATAATGAATGAAAAATTATAAGTAATAATTGGCGGTTTCTATAAATATAAAAAATTATCAGAATTAACGGTGTATCCTGCACACAGCCGGATAAGCACAGGAAATCTAGTGTTTAGACACTCCATTCACCACTTTTCGCCGGAATTGGCGGAATTTAACTTTAAATATTTCTAGAAGAAATAGAATTAGATAACCCTAGAGAGTCTGTTGTATTTTTATCAGAAGTACTTAACACCGTAATGCCTTTCTACTTTATCATAGCAAAGGCATTGTTTTCATGTTACATGAGATCATGAATACATAGTATGATCTGTTATCTGGAGTTTACTCTTGATGTAATATGAGGATGTCGCAGTTTAGGTCATTGAGCTTGAAATATTTAAATTATGCTATTTCTTTTAATTGTTTTAGAAATATAAAAGGGAAGAAATATGGGTAGCTTCGGATGGATAATGGTAAAAATATACATTTGTGGAGATCGTGGCGTAATGGCACAGCGACTGAATGTAAATGCGACGGTTATTGGTTCGATCGCCACTGGCTGGCTGGACTTAATTATTTCTTTCAGTATTTCTTCGTTCATTCAGGTGGTAAATAGACAGCGGTGTCGAATAGTAGAGAACAGAGTGTCATGACACTAGGTTCCCTCTGCCTAAAAAAATCGCCATTATGCTTTGCAATTCCTCAAGCATTCTGTTTAGTTGATCAGAAACTGGTGAACGAATAAAACTGAATCATAATATGTTAGGTTGTCCCCATCAGACAGATAACCTCTAACTCTTCATTTAATTGGTTTAAAAGGCCTCCTCGTGTTTTATTAGACATGAACATGGAATTTGGTATTATTTCAAAAGTTAGGTATATTTACTTACTTACTTGCAATCTCATATAAAGTTTGAGGCATGAGCTAGAGCTAACGTGTGGTCAATGTAAATATTTATTCGCTGCTGTCGTGCAAAGAAGGCTGATGAAGAAAAAAAAAGTAGAATAAAGATAATATTAATTTTAAGGCCAGTCGTTGCAACATGCGACTGTAATCGCGACAGGTTGTGGATTCGATTGCCACTTGAGGAAATAAAATATTAAATATTTTCATTTTTTTCTATCTGACAACGAGGTAAAGTGCCTTGAGTTCCGACACTCAACGCTTCAAGAAACTGGCGGAAAGCGGAGTTTCCCAGGTTCCCTCAGCTTATACGTACGAAAAATATCAATCCGTATGGTTTTTTATTCAACGCTCATTAGTTATAATTCCGTACTAATTTAAAATTTATTATTATTAAACCATAAAAATAAATAAGTGTTGACGTAGAGAGCCTATTAGTGTGCTACCGATAAGGAAAGGCTTCTACATACGACAGTTACTCGCCAGCTTTCTCTGTATATTTTCATAAGAAGTGGTCAACAGTAGTAACATGAGCTTAGAAAATTTATGTTTAGTCGGATATATAAGGCTAATTTATAAGTTTGTGAAATGCAATAGAAACACGACTAAATTTATATTCTTTGAACGATATCTAGTTATTTTTCACTCTACCCACTAATATTATAAATGTGAGAGTTTAGATGTTTGTTCCACTTTTATGCAAAAACTATTGATTTAATTTTGATGAAATTTTTCAGTAATATAGAATAAATATAGGCTATTATTTAACTGCAAGTCTGGGCAGGCGCAGCCGCGTGTGGCCAGCTAGTCTTATTATAATCTCTTACTATCTGCCAGTTTTTCTGTACTTCAGTTTTATGGCTGAAACACTGCTTAAGTGAATAACATGTATATGATATACTCTTTTCTTAAACTAAACCCAAACAAAAAACCTTTTTCTTGGTAATGACGTAGGGTGTTTATTTTTAAAAGTAATTTGGACTGCTTACTGCCTGTTTTATACAATATATATTATTTGTCTCAAAAAGTTAATAGGTATGTTATTCAGAATCGCATTGTCAAGGCCAAGCGCGGCGTTGAGCTCTGCCTCTCAACATGCAATGCCTCCAGAATTCGGCAGAAAGTAAGGAAAGGAAACGAGTGTCTAAAACACTAGGTTCCCTCTTCCTACCCTGCTATGTGCGGGATACAGCGTGAAGCTGATTTTTTTTTTAGAATCGAATTTTGTTACATATCTCGATTATGTTACTTTAACTTTGTTTGAATTTAGCCACATAATTTATTGTATGTATAATATGTGTATCTAAGATATTCTAGACATAACGAAACATTAAAATTCAAAATATTAATAATGTATTTTATTATAATAATATTCATTAATAATTATAGAACCTATTGAAAATGTTTCTAAAATACTAAAACTGTAAATGATAACACAAAATTGACCATTTATAGACCAAAGCTATGACAAAAACAAATCAATGTAACATTAAAATAAACACACACACACACACAATTCTACATTTAGAATATCAAACACATTATCCTCATTTCGTCATAGTCAAGTAATAATAAAATATCAGCGGACGTAGCAATAATCTGTAGAAGCTATTTTCGTCCTTCTATATTTAGATCGTGTAAATATAACCAGTCGGGTGTACTACCAGTTATCACAGTGACCGTACTCAGAACTATTTTAAGATTTAGTTGTCCATGCATAAAGCATAAGGTTAAATTTGTGAAATAACATTTTACTGGCTGCTTACAGCCATTTTGTGATGTTTGACGGAACCCAACGCCGTAGATCTCTTTCTGGTCATTTGCTGTGTTGATATCGGCCATTTTGTTCTTACTTAATTAAAATGTATGTAATAATTAATATTAAACTTAGCTTTTTAAAAATCTATTTCAATTTTAAGTTTTAAATTCTAAAGATACAATATAGAAACATTTTATAACCTAACAACTATTATAGAAATCATTACATTTACGTAGTTGACATTTCAGTTTCAACTCAGTTCAGTTCTTTAGAATTATTTACACGTTTTTCTAGCGAGATCTTTATTTTACTCGTATTATTGTATTACTATTAGATTTTTTTAATTAGAAATATTTTAATATAATGTGTGCGCAGGCGCACAAGGACTGTCGACGCGAACATACGAGTATATTATAATATTTCCAATTCCCTGAACACCAAAGTTCACTCTGGTGTTCAGGCAAATCGCGGCATTGAGTTCCGCCATTCAACTTAAAAGTGAGGAACCTAATGTTTTAACACTAGGTTCCCTCTGGCTTCCCTGCTGTGTGCTAAGGGATACAGCGTAAAGCTAAAAAAAAAATAAACCTCCTCATAAACGACATTGATC
>DWGR01005193.1:0-10544 GCA_018247715.1 Heliconius burneyi
AGATGATCACGCGACAAAAAACACCGATATCTCATCCCGAGAGCGTTCTGTAGAGCATTTGTAATTGCATGTGTCGGTGAAACATCTGCTGTGTAATTTGTTTGACTGTTTTTCTTGTTTTGTTGATCTTTATTTATTGTAATTTGGTGTTTGTAGTTGTGAATTATTTGAACACTACACAGTGTTACGTCACTTTAAAAGTGAAGACTCGTTTTTTTGTGTTAAGGAGAAAGAAGAGTGTTTTGATGCTAATTTCTTTGTACCTATTTGCTATATGTGGGATAAAGAGCATGGGAGCAGCGGAAATTTTACATACGATCGCTTCTATTATTAATTACGAGTATACTAAGACACTAGCGAGTAGCTCGCGGCTTCGCCCGTTTGAACTACATAAGAGGATCTGACAAATGATAAATGCCAATTTGCGTAATCATTTTTCTCGTATATCTTGGTGTTGATGACCACACACCACATCACCGATCAGTTACAATTTGTTTAGATTTTATCGTTAAGGCATCAAACAGTTTTGTCTACATACCACTGTAGAATATTCCTATAGTGAAATTGCTATTCACATACATTTTGTTACTAATTACACTTTACTAATTAAAGAAAGGAAGACTATTATATTGGTATGTAATTATTTGTTGGAAAAGCAGCGGTTTTACGACTGTAAAGAAACTAGAGCACAGAAACTAACTCAGTTTTAGTACATTTTTTTTTGTTATTTGAGCGTTTTTTTTCTAATTCGCTAATAAAACGATAATTATGCTGTACATTTCATTTGAAGCCAGCCGTGGCGCAGGTGTATAAGTATGCGACTGTAAACGCGACAGGGTCTGGGTTTAATTCCCACGCGAGAAAAAAAAATATTTCCTCGCTCTGATAACGAAGCAAAGCGCGGCATAAGTTCCGCCACTCAACACGTAATGCTTTTTATTCAGCAAAAAAAAAGAGGAGTCGAACCTAGAACCACAGCATACTTATACGTATAAAGAAAATTAGAATAGAAAATATAGTTTTTTTAAGCTTGCTTGCTTAGATAGCTATATCTAAGAATAATGTTAAATATTGGAAAAACGTAGTACAATGATTTATATGCTGGTATAATCAGTTCGGCTTGCGTGTTCAACGTCAATGTATACATTTACACCTTTATTACATCTTTCATCTTTTTCGCACGTTTGTTAAAAAGAAATGACAACTTATAGTTTCACGCTGTATCACGCATTTAGCGGGGTAAGCAGTCATTGCAAGGTATTCTCGTTAACAGTCAAACGCTGCGCCACGGTTGCCTTAAATATACTCTTCAGCTTTAATATATGTTACGCTGTATCCCGCTCATGAACCTCAGGATGTAAAACCTCCGTTCTCCTCAAGACACTTCCGTTTCGCACACCCTACTCTCAAATATTAAGTTTTCTTGATTGAGATAGCAGTTTCCTAGGTTTATGTACAATATTATTAATAAAAAAAGCACACGTGTTTAAACGTTTAAGGCGATGCTACAATAAATTTTTAGATATAAGTTATAAAAGCAATACTTACATAAATAATAGTGATAATAGTCATATTTGGATGGGTCAGATATAAAATGGTACATCGTGACCATAAGTGCAAATTTCTTATTGCTCTTAAAAAACTCTACACCCTCTTTTTTTAGCTTTACGCTGTCTTTCGCATATAGCAGGATAGGCAGAGTCTAATGTTAAGAAACTTCGTTCCCAATAAATCACTTCCAGTTTCCCCAGTTTCCATCGATTTCTGAAGGCATTGCGTGTTGAGTGTCGGAACTCAACGCCGCGTTTTCCCTCATTACTAGAGCGAGGAAATAAAAATATTAAATATTGAATTTACTCGACTGGTAATCGAACTCACAACCTGTCACGTTTAAAGTCGACCTTCTAGCCACAACTTGTTTCAATATAAATATGACTATAATTTAACCATATTTTTATTTTGTTGCAGCGAGGGTCTATTCACCAGCCCTGTGAATGCATCTCCCGTCGACTACGCTAAGGTAAGGATCTTAAAAATAATTATTAATCTATGTGTATTTATAATTTTGTGATCACGTATAACAAAATAATTTAGCGAATTTTAAGCTGTATGTCTTGAAAACTTGGTAGTTTTTATTTAGTTTATATATTTTTTTCTTCTCTATCTATTAATAAGGTGTGTGATAATGCGCAGCGTTAAGCTTCGCTATTCGACAGGCAATGTCATAAATTGAGCGGAAAGTAGGGAACGCAGTATTAAAACTATATTCCTTCTGCCTATTTTACTATATTCGGTATACAGCGTGAAGATACATAGTTGCACCATAACTTAGCTTCAAGATTGTAACGTCCTCTATATTTTAATACTCAACTTGGGTGGTCAAAGCCATAAAGTAATTCATCCACCTGCCGCTAGATGGCGTTGTTTATATAACATGCGCACGCGCACGCCGCGCCCGCAACAACACCATAATAACGTTTTATTGTACTTTAACGACCCTTAAAAGGAGATATAAACAAAAGATCAGATTTCTTTGGTGTTTATTTTTTAAGTAAATCTGGTAAAGGGCAAATAAGATATTTATTTTTTCTTTAGGTTTCAAACAGATAGAGCTGGAATTAAAAAGTTAGCTTTGTCACTATCTGGCTGTCTTGCTTGTACTATTATATCAGGGTACTGGGGGAAAAATATTCTGAATAAGGTCACTTATCACAATCAACAATGACGATTAATAATTTAAGTTCGTCTTGATAGCGCGTAGTATATAGTGGCATGGCTCAACCTCAAAAAAGTAATAAATTTAATAATTATTCTAAATTTGTACATGTTTTTTTTTCATGTTTTATATTTAATATGATTTTAACACAGATTCAAGGACTTTAGATTTGGTATAAATTTACCGTTTTTTTAAAAAAAAAAAAAATCTAATTGAAATACGAGTACATTTCCCAGAAGAAGAATTAACATTTCTAAATTCCGGACATTATCTTACACGAACGTAATTGAATTTGAAATTACTGATTATAGGGGTGTCAATAAAATAAACAATATTATTATAAAAAAAATACATTTACCCGGTATCCCGTATATAGCAGGGCAGGTAGGGGGATTCTAGTGTTAAGACACTCAAACCCCCACTTCCCACGTAATTTTTAAAAGGTTAAGAAAATTATTGTGTGTTGAGTGGCAGAACTCAACGCCGTGATTTGTCTTGCTACCAGAATGAGAAAATTAAAATAAAGGCCATACTTACATCTAATAATCAGTTGCAATGCCGTTAAGTCATGACGGTCTCTCAATGTTTTTAATTATTTTTTGATAATGTGTGTATTATTTTGTGAATGATTTAAGTTGTGCCTGGAGTACAGAGTGTCTTAACACTAGGTCCCTAGGTGCTTACTCTGAAGCTGAACAAAATCTGTAATAGTTTTCCCATTGTACATTTTCTATTATATTTATTTTCATTTTAATCGCAAGAGGCAACCCTAGCCTCGTGTGAATCGTTTACGCGTGCGCGGAATCCATACATTTTGTATCGCCGCGATTTGTTCAAAACCATCTTACATTTATGTGAAAAACACAAATGGCGCTGGGAATTGGAAACCACGTAATGAATAGAGTCACGAACAGGTCATCGCCGTTATATAGGAGACCATAGAAAATGTTTATTATTTATAATGTATTGCGGATATGTGCGTTTTTTTAGATTCACGCTGTATCCCGCAACGAGGTAGGCAAAGGGAACCTAGTGTTAACACACTCCGTTTTCCATTGTCCATATTGACACTACACGTTGAGTGGCTGTAATTTATTTGATGATGTTGACTTACAGATATGACGTATTCTCTTGACAAAATCTCTATATGACTCTAAGCAGTGAAATATAAAAACCATCTTATGATAACAGTAATAGGCTCCATAAATAATTTCTTTTTCTAGTCGTGTCAAACACAGAAACTAAATGAGTGTTAAATATAAAAACGAATTACGTATTTTTAATTTTATCATATGAGACTCAGCGTCTTGGGTTCGATTCCCACTCGGGACAAAATTATTTAATATTTTCATTTTCTCGTTAGTAGACAAAGTACGAGTATGACGTAGAGCTCCATAGCTTAACACATAATATCTAAAAAATTGTTTCCCTCTATCTACGCTATTATATGCGGTATACCGTATACAGTGTGAATATAAAAAAAATATATTGCTATGCTCAGTGTATAATCTATATATATAAAAAGTAAGGGATTCGCAACAGCCAGAAGTCATAAAACAAATCTAACACGCTTTTTTACAAGGTCGCTGTAACCATTATGCCTCACTGTAGTAACATTTAAAAATACTATGCTACAGTATTTAATATTTTTAAAGTGTTTTTGAATAATCGAAAAATATTGTGAAAAACGAAAATATTAAAGGAGTTAGGCTCAATCTCGTAAAAAGGCGCGGGCTTAACGGGATTATCCATACAACCATTAACATACGCTGGCTAGCGGGATAAAGCATGAAACATATTTTAGAAATTGAAAAACAATAAGGTATTCTATCAATATATACAAAATATTTTTTATTAAAAAAAACACTATATTGCAAACACTTTTGTATCGGCAAAAGACCACCGGCTCGAAAGTGAGTTCTTCTGAGAAAAGCCGACACCGAAGTCCATTTTATTGTTTATTCAATTTAGTGACAGTAAACGTGACAGGCTGTGAGTGCGACTCCCATTCGAGAAAATGAGATATTTAATATTTTCATTTCATCTCTCTTTAATTCAATTAAAGCTCGGCGTTGAGTTCCGCCATTCAACACTCCCCCCCTGGGCCCCCTCTAACTACCCTGCTACATAGGAGATCCAGCGTGAAGCTGCAAAATATGAATTTTATTTTTTATACATAGTGCTGTCCTGTATGAAATTTAAATTATCTCATTTTCATCCTTGTAATATTATTATTATATTTTATTATCCACAACATACATCCGGATACTTTATTGTCACAATATATTTAACGGAACGGAATCAATTAAACTATTTAAAATATTTAAAAAAAGCAAGAAAATTGATAAAAAGTATAAAATATCTAGTAAAGAAATATGATGTTTTGGCACGACTGCGCAAGTGTCATTTACCCCGCGCCGCGACCTTGCAATGCTAACCGGTTGTGTTGTCGTTGCTCCGTCTCTGTTTAATACCATAGTGGTATGTTGCTGTCTCTTTCGCACGTGCAAAGCTACACTTTGTAGGGGACTTGATTGTTTTTTTTTATTTTATTGTTTTTTTTATATGAGTTTTCCTGATTTTGGATTTGTAAATATTGAATATAGAAATAAAATAAAATATACCAAATATAATAATAATTATTAATTTTTAATTTATAATAATTTTTAATTTGATACCGATTTACATATATTTAAATTTGCCTATCTGCATTCTGCTTTCAATTTTCGCTCAATCAATAATATATATGAAGTCTCCGTGGTGCAGATGCTGAATAGAAACCCGACGGTTGTGGCTTCTATTTCCATTGGAGGTAGTAAATAATTTTAATTTGTTCGTTCTTGTAATAAGACAAATCGAAGCGTTGAGTGCCGCTACTTACTAGTAACGTCTCGAAAGTTGGATAATGTCTGGCAAATGGAGTATCTTACAACTAGGTTCCCTTTGTCTACCATAATATATGCGGGATACAGCGTGAAGATGAAGAAAAAACAATGAATGTATCGCCACATCATCCAAAGCAAGTAATACTTAGACGCAGCTCGTGAGAACCGGTGCTACAGGAACTAAATTGCTCACATATAGATAACTTCGCCGTTTAGTAAAAGCTTAGGTCATACATGTTTATGTTAGTTTGTTTTAGCTTAACTTTCATGCAAACTTAAGTTGCTGCGGGTATATGCACTTTGTATGTGAATGAACTACTATTTTTTCAGTTTTTTTTTCTGTGAGATACCTATAAATTTTCACTTTTCGGACTTTTTCTTTTATTTCCACGGTAAGTTCTCAATTAATGCCAAATTTCAAAACTGTAGGTACACAGAAAGTAACCTATTAGGTTTTAATTACGCTAATTTCACACATTTCGTAGAAACGATACGTAAATGCTCGTATTTTATGAGACGGACAGACGAACGGACTGACGCCAGACGGACAGACGAACAATAAAGTGATCCTATAAGAGTTTTGAATTTTGACGGACGAAACCCTAAAATAGAATTGATGATAATATATTCAAAATTTAAGCTAATACTCAAACAAAGAACAGCTGCACTTACACTATTCAACAAAGAGATGATATAAGATTATGCATGTTTAACTTAGCAAGTAGAAACTCGATCTAAAACTAGAAACTACCCTATTCAACCCTTTAACATTAATATATAGTATTAAATTCAATCGGGATTTGAACTTGATATCTCACATCAAGCGTGAAAACGGTACAATAAGCGTATACGGTTACTTAAATCTTTTATGTTAATCAATTGACTATCAACGACAATGGAACTTTTTTCCCATATTTTTTATAGAATTTTTGAGTAACACCATCATTGCATGTTCAGTGGAGCTCAACACCGCTCTTTGTCTTAATAGAACGGAAAAATTACAGTAAAAAAGAAGCACCTTTGCACTTTTCTTGAGATAAGCAGTATAAGCAAAGAGAGAGAGAACCTAAAGGACAGTACGCTCTCCACGCCCAGCCCAATTTTCGAGATATTGTTATATGAATGGATGTAGGAATAGATGGGGCTGTATCTGCGTCGACTATAAAATAGTCTTGTGTCCGCTTCAGAAATTTTACTTACAAAATAATAGCTAATTTAATTAGAAAAAGTCCAGGACCAGAAATATATATATATATATATATATATATATATATATATATAAATATATATATATAATTAATTAATTGATTATATAATCAATCCCCTTGAGTAGACATCGAACCTACAGTCACCGCGCTTCCAGTCTATCGCTATTCCACTGAGCGACGAGGGCCTCTTTTACCTTATAATATTAGATTAGAAACAAAACAAAGGCTGTCGTACATCAAGACATGCGTACAATAAATAAATATTTAAGTCCTCCTCAATAGAATGATTCAGATCACATCTAACAAGAGATGCTATCTCATGTATTACGTATTTCGACGTTAATAAATTCTTTAGCATTGCCCTTAGGATTTTAGGGTGATTGTACACGAATATTGATTGCTGTTCCCACATAGAGTAGAGGAGGCTTCTTGTCCAATGTTTGGAGACATTGTGTAGGCCAAGGGAGCATTTTAGTCCCCCACATTACGTATTAATACGTATTCTGAAGGCATGATCTTTTTACCAGAGCCAAGAAAATAAAAATAATTGATTCCCCTAAATAGGAAGCCGACAGCACTCAAATTTATAGTTATTCGCTGTGCCACTGCGCCACGACGGCCTCATATTAATAGTCCGTCACAGTGAAGAGGCCGTCGTAGCGCAGCGGAACAAGGATGTGATTTCGTGCTCTGCAAAATCAACTGGTTTTGGGTTCGATCCCCTCTCGAAGAAGTGAAATATTTATTTCCATTTCTTCGCTCTGGTGTCGAGGCAAAAGCGTGGCGTTGAGTTCTGCCACTCAACACGCAATGTTCCAGAACTGGGCAGAAAGTGGGGAACGGTGGGTCTTAACACTAGGCTCTCTCTGTCTACCCTGCCATGTGCGCGATACAGCGTAAAGCTAAAAAAAAGAATAGTAATTTATTTAGAGCAAACTTAAGAAGTATGTGAATCATGATAATTACTTTTTTAAAATTGTTGGAAATTAATATATTATTTACTCTAAATATATTCTTTATAAAGATTTATTTAATTAAAAAAAACTTTAAACAAAATATCAAAAAATCTAAATAAAAATATGTTATCTCTAACATGTCAGCAATAACCCTAAAAAATGAAAGATTAATCTATCCAAACACCGGGTTCACTGGCCCGCTCTGAAAGGACCCAATTTGACGATATTCATAAAGGATATAAAAAAAAAAGGATAGCCTTTATTCGTTCCATTTTAATGTAAAACAGCTGTAAACAATTGTGGGGACGTGGAGGAACCCCGATGACCGTTTGACATGTCCCCATTGAAATTAAAAACTAAAAATAATTCAAAAGACTTTTATAGAAGCTCTTTGTTGATAGTGAAATAGGATCAGAGATATGCAGTCATTATTATATTAATATGTATGTAGATTATGCTTTAACTATCTAACTGAGGGCTTGTTATGTGAGAACTATTCTTATTTAAGCATGTTTTAGAAGTGAATTCAATTACATATGTGGTAAGACTATGTGCGGCGTTGAATTCCGTCATTTAAAACCTCACAAATTTCGATTGTCGTGTCGTGAAAAATAGTAAATTCTCACTGCTACTCTTGTTTCGTCAAACTAGTGGAAAATACATTTCCAGACTGTTTAGGAAAGGTTATGTTTTTCGCGCGTATGTTGTATGTATGTGTTATTCTTTATTATCTCATATCTCCAGAACCGCTGAACCGATTTGTATAATTGAGATATCATTAGATTCGTTTTAGCAGCCCAAGTGTTTTTAGATAGGTGACATTAAAAAAAATATCATGGCGGCTGTGAGACGCCATTTTACTTAGTGATAAAAAGCATTTTGGTTTCGAATACCACAATATAGGTATCGAATTCAAGAGCTCAATTCGAGGATTTAAAAAAGGTATATCATGAATATAATTAATCCTAATTTAAAAGAGAGTTTTATGCAGTCGGGGTTTTTATTCTTTTCAAATATCTTTTCCTTGTTTACATAAATTTAATTACAGAGTAAGAGTCGTATAACAGAAATAGTTAAATATTCCGCATTGAGCAGGGAACTTTGTGTTACCTTAACGCCGCGCTTTGCCTCGTTACCAGAGCGATAAAAAGATAATATTCATTCTCCGAGAGGGAATCGAACTCAGAACTATCGCGAAGATACGTAATTAGCATAACTCCGATTCCATAGTTAAACATCATTCTAGTTATCCATAGGTTTAATGATTTCTAGCATAAGAAATAATTTATAGAAAACTAAAAGATGCCGCTAAGCTAAGTTATTTCTTGCGTTATCGCTCTTTCTCACGCTGGAATTTAGTTTACCGTACAAGATTATCCCCTTATCTATACTTATTATGTGTCAAAATGTTGGGGACTTGAGTGATTGTGTTGGTCACAAGTGTATTTTAGTAGTATTATATTGAGCAATTCTCTATATATTCCTAGTTAAGTAAATAAAATCAGCTTCACGCTGTATCCCGCTCACAGCAGGATAGGTAGAGGGAACCGCTATGAACGGGATACAGCGTGAAGCTAAAAAATTGAAAGTATAGACTTGTACAACTATTATAGCCTAGATTTTAATCTACATACTTTTAGGAACTTATATCATAATATAAGCTATATCTTTATATTTAACCGAAATTTTATCACTGTACACACAACATCTCGAAAATAGGAAAGAGAAGCGGAGTGTCTTAATACTAATTCCTTATGCCTTCTTTGATTTGCAGGAGTTATCGCCTTCACTTGATATAAAAAGATATTTTAAGAAACCAAATGTATCATCTATATCTAAACAATGCCCTTCCATTGCATACCAATGTCAGCTTAGTTGAACGCATTCCCGATATATGCATACTGAATCATACCAACAGCCATAGGTCACGCGTTTGACTCTTTTGTACGAAGAAAGTTACTCGGGTGTTTCTATGTCATGTTTGATGAACCATATAACTTTTTATTTTATTCTTTTTTAGTTTCACGTTCTATCAGGCTTGTAGCAGGGTAAGTATTGAGACACTCTGCTCCCCGTTTCTGTTGAATTCTAAACATCTATGTTGCCGAAGTCAACGCCGCGCTTTGCTCCAACTCCATATCGAAGTAATTGAAATATTTATAATATTGTATTAACTCAAATGGGAAACGAATCAACATCGTGTCTTGTTTACAGTCACACACTTGAAATATAATTAACATATGCTGGATATAGCTTGAATCATCACTTAGGTTATTTAAGATTAAGTATTTAAGATTAGTTAAAGACTGATATTAATTAATTGAATTCTCAAAACTTATAAAAAATATTATTTTTATAATATTCAAATATTTTTTGACTAACCCTAAAGTGACAAGTAAAATTTTGAGGCGTCAAGAAGCCATACGAGCGTTTAGAGCGTCCAATATATAGTCCACGTGATAGATTATGATTACTTCAGATAACTAGACTCTATGGTGACCATATATTCTTATTTACATATTCTATTATTAAACAAAACGTAATATAAAAATAGAGAGTGTCTTAACACTAGGTCTGCCTACCCTGCTGTGTGTAAAGCTGTTTTGATTTTTAAAATAATAAATCAATCGAATTATATAGCAATAATGAATTAATATTTTATAAGGTAATATTGAAAAGGTTGAGATATTACCAGAATTGTTTTTATTACATTTGATCTATAATTTAAAACACTAAGAAAACAATTATTTTAGATATGATCTTTATTTAAAAAAAATAT
>DWGR01005194.1:0-10543 GCA_018247715.1 Heliconius burneyi
TTAATTGTGAACGACGCCTTATGAAGCATAACACTGTTATATTGTTTACTTAATACATTTTTTAATACTTTCACGTTATCATTTAAATTCAATAGTTCTACAATAATGTATACAACCTTGTTTTTTTTATAATTTCGCATTAATTATAGATAAAATAATTAAAACGAAGACCCTCGACTGTTATCAGCTTAAATAATAACTTCCTATTCGATAATATTTGTTTTTGATGCCAACCTCTTTTTTGAGTAAGATATTTATATGATTTAAAAAAAAATATTTAAAAAAAAAGTAAAATGTTAAAAAAACAAACGTTCAATTTTCATTATAAATTAAAACATTTACGATCGAATAAGCTTTTGTAGCGTCACTCTGTATCTCGTATATTGAAGGGTCGGAAGAAGGAACCTGGCAAATTATACTATGAACGAAAATGACATCTCAAGATCGATCTCACAGTTGAGAGCAATTTATAAATAGTTATTTCCATTTGACATTACATATTTCTTTTAGACTATTTTTATTTCGATTTGACCTTCGTTATTGCTTTTGCACCGCAGGCGAACTCGTACAAAGTAGACAATTACTATCAAATACAATATCTATAAATTATGTAAACATATTTTGTATATATTTAGTAAGTTTCTTTGTCCATTGAATCGTGTTGACAATGTGTGTTTGTGTATCGTCATAATAGTAGTCGCTTTGGAATTTGTGAAAGACTTATTTTTAATGATCTCTATCGCTTATTACAATTGTATTTTGCTTAGCTTTGCTTGATAGAAAATCTTCAAATAAAATATACTTGTGTGTAAATTCCTTAGTTTATTAGTTTCGTAATAATATATACCAGCCCTACTATAGGACATAGTAAAATTCAATCGTAAATATTTTATTATAAATTTAATAAATTTGAAGTCCGAAAATGTGAATTTGAAGTTTGAAGAAAATGAATTTGAAGTTTAAAAGAAATTTGATGATTTGATCCGAAAACTAATAAATAATGGCGCCGAACTTTGTCATTAATGTGACCTTCCTCAATAAATACCCTTGATTCGGTTTTTTTATATCACAAAATAACATTTACAAAAGTTGATGTTTTTATCCTATACAGTCTACGATATGTTTCCTTAAATATTGTAACAATGAATTTTTGCGGTATAAATAACCTATTAGCCTTTCCAAATACGCAAGCTCATTTCAACACGTATATACATATTTTGTATGATGTAATAATTGGAATTTAGTTAAAATATTAGTATTATTGACTAGAAATCAAAAGAAAGAAAAGAAAAGAAGAGTTGTATATGACACATTAACCATTTTAAGTGGCTAGGGTAACTCTGAATACAGGTTCGATTATAGTGATGAAATATCGTCTTCCTCGACAAATGGACTACCCAACATGAAAAACTTTTTATTATTTCGATAATAATCCCTGAGATTAGCGCGTTCTAACAATTAAACTCTTCTTTATTATACTAATTGAACAAAGAAATTGGAAGCCAGGATAGCCAGGAAATAAAAAAAAATCATTCCACTGTGTGTTGATCGAATCAAAACCAACGTGTTTAACGTGTTAGCCGTGTGTTCCCGGCTTAGAATAGGATCACCCTGGTACTGGTGGTGTCGTAAGAGGCGACTAAAGTACGAGTGGGAGAGTCACGCTGCCAGCAATGGTGACATGCATGGGCAGACTCGACCGGATAATTACCATCCCCGGCATTTAAAACCAGCGTGAAGTAGTGGCTTTATGCCACTGCGTTTCGCATTAGGTAATGCCGTGCTCCGGGGCCCAGCCACCCCAAAAGCTGGCAACGCACCAGTAGCTCCTCTGGTGTTACGCGGTGTCGTGGGCGGCGGTGATCACTTACTATCAGGTGACACGTACGCTCGTTTGCCATGCTTTTACCATAAAAAAAAGTCATACGCTGTCCCACTGAGACAGAAGACTTCTCTCAAATATTTAATTTATTTTACAAGTAGTAGTAGCTTGACGCTGTACCGCATATAGCAGGACCAGCAGAGGGCACCTAGGGTACTCTTTTTCCTAATTTTCGAGACATTGCACATAGAGCAGCGGAACTCAACGCCGCTCAATATCTTACCAAAGGAATTTTACCAGAAAGAAAATAATCAATTTCTCCGCTTGGACGAATCCAAAGCCATCTGGCCAAAAGTCAGTCTCTGTCCCACAGCGCTACGCGTTCAATTATTTAATTTATGATGTATTAATAAACATGCCCATAACCTTTTCCCATATGCTTTTTTTATCCACTTGCGATAACCGCATATAAGGAAACTAAACATATATATGGAGGCCGTCGTGGCGTAGCGGCACAAGGGTGTGACTTCGTGCGCTGCAAAATCGACTGATTGTGGGTTTACCCCCCACTCGAAAAAGTGAAATATTTATTTACGTTTATACTTCCATTTTCTTCCCTCTGGTGTCGAGGCAAAGCGCGGCGTTAAATTCCGCCACTCAACAAGCAATACCTCCAAAACTCGGCAGGAAGTGGGGAACGGAGTCTCTTAATACTAGGTAGGTTCCCTCTGTCTACCCTGCTATGTGCGGGATACAGCGATGAAGCTAAAAAAAACCATATAATATTATGAAGATAAACTTCGACTAAAAGAGCATTATGTAATAAGTAATAGTATCATATCGACAATATTTAATTATAACAATCACTAAAGTGTTTGTTTCAAGCCACTAATCTATTGATAACGGAGTAATGGGAGTGAATCATAAAATATAATTAGATACATAATAAATTACGTCATTTTCTTTTTTTTAGTAAAAACATGTAAAAAATATACAATTCCTAGTCTTACAATTCTTTTCTATTTATTTATACATTCACTTTCTGCTGGTTTCGAGCCTATGAACTCTGGTTTAGAAGTAACGGTGTTGTTTTTAGTTAGCTTTAAGCTGTATCGGCACAGGGAACATGGAAGTCTAGTGTTAAGACACTCAATATCACTAATTTGAACAGACGCAAAACCAGACCATAGAGTGTCTTGACCCTGGTTCTCTCTAGGTTCTCTACCTTGCTATATTTGAGCTAAAACATGAACTGTGTCTACAGTACCGCCGATGTTTCGTGGCCGACTTGAGGTTAGGGTTTCTGGTTTTTTGTATATTGTTCACTCGGGAAGAAAATAATGAAAAAAATAAGAAAAATATACTAAAATCAAATATGTGAGTTATCTATAAACTGCACCTAGCTTTAGAACAGCCAAGACAAGAGTATATTATAAATTAAAATTAAATTAAATTAGCTTCACGCTGTAACCTGCCCACAGCAGGGTATGCAGTGGGAACCTAGTGTTAAGACACTCCGTTCCCCAGTTACTGCGAACTCAACGTCGTGCTTTGCCTCGACACCAGAGTGAAGAAATGGAAACATAAACGTAAATAAATATTTAACTTCCTCGAGTGGGGATTGAACCCACAACCATCGCATTACAGTAACACCCTTCTGCCGCTGCGCCACGACTGCCTCGGTATATTATAAAAGTATATAAAATATTGAAATTGCTTAATAACGTCGCTTGCGATTCATTTGTCCTTTCGTCCTTTTATTAGAAACGTATTTGTTTGGGCAACGCACTGACATTACATCATCATTAGTTTTATTATGTCTTTAGTTGTATACTTTGCTTAAACCAAGGTCAATTTAGTTTTACATTAGAATAAAATTTAAGTAGGTATTTTTAGGTATTAAAAAAAAAACGAATAAAGAATTGAACGTACCGGGATCTGAACCCGTGCCTCTTTGGAACGTTTTCTTAAGTACGTTACGTTTTCTTAATAAGTATTTGTTCATAAGTTTGGAATAATACTTTAAAAATAATAAAAAATAAATAGGTATATTTTTTTTGTTTCACTTTTTATCCCGCATATAGCAATCCTGCTAACATTAAGAATTCTCCATCTATCGAGGTAGAGAAATTGTAATGTTAAGACAGGCTATTCTACACACGCCCATTTTATAGATATCGCATAGGTAGCGAAACTCATCGCCGCTGCGAAAGATCATGGACTGGAGGCTGGTAAGACCAGGTCTAGGAACAAAACATATTTTTAAATATATTTCCTTATAATCTATATATAATATCACTCTCCACAGTGGGTTTCAAAGCCGAAATCATCGTGTTTACATTCAGTAGGTTCAGTAGGTACCTACTAGATGTATATACATACTAGCGGACCCGGACACGGCTTCGCCCGCTTGAACTATACGAATATGTATTAAATATATTTATGAAATTATTTTCAGTTTTCAGTAGAATTCGTAAGAAAATATAAGTTTAAATAATCAAAATAGACTAAAGAAGAATAATAAGTGGAGGAGAAAATATATAGGAGTGATTGAAATGAACAAACAAGAGAAGTAGAAGTAACTAAAGAAAATTCTTAATATTAAAAAAGTACTTAAAGTTTTCCGTGTGCGTGTACATAGATACCTACTCTATTCTATTAAATGTTTTATGTACGTATAGTAATTTGTATTATACATTGTGTAAACGATGAATCATTGCGTCCACGCGTATAATAATTTTGATATAGTTTGATGAGAATATATGGCTTAGTGGTCATAGCGGGAACCCACGCCCCATGGAACATATTCAATATGTTCCATGGGGCGTGGGTTCAAATTGTGCTACAGGCAAATTTTAATAGATTTTCTTTAAAAAGTATCCATAATTTTGCTTAATCTGAATTTGTCTCTATAAAATCAGTAATTTATGTAAGAAATAATTATTTAATAAAAGAGTTTTATGCTTGTATAATAATGAAAAATAGTCTATATCTTTTGGACTAAATTTGGAAAAAACAATTTAATCATATAAATATTTATAACGGGTGGGCATCGAACCCGCGGCATCTGGCCTACCAATCAAATTCATTATCTATTAAATTAGTAATCCATTTGCGCCATTTCTGACTCACTGTCATCATATTTCCGGTACACTCAATTATATGCTACGACGTAGCTTAGTTTTGAAGCGCGCCTAAATTCTTGCCAAAGTCATGGTCATTTTTTTTATGAATTTATTACATATTTTTGATCGTTGTGGTCCAACTGCACCGTGTCTAACTGTGACGGTTGTGGGTTTGATTTCCACTTGGATAAATGACTTATTTTTATTTTCTCGCTCTGATAACATGACGAAGTGCGTCTAAATAAAAATTGGCAAGACGAAGATTGGGCGACTTAACACTAGGTTCCCCCTGTCTAAGATAATTAAAAAAAGAAATAGTATTTTCCGAAGGTTCCCTGTCGATTTCATTCACTGTACTACAACTAGTAGTACTTGTCAGCGACTCAACAACATAAGTATTTGCTTTAAAAACAATTCCGTGAAACAATTTATTTACATACAACATTTTAATAAGAAATTCTTTATAAAAGATAAAATATACAGATAAATTATTTATATATGCAGATAAACTGGAATTATTTGGTTTATAGAAATACTTTTGTTATCTAATTTCAATTGCAGGCTTTATGTGTGAAGTTAGCAAGATCTAGTTTTTTGAACTGTATGACTTACTTTATCCTAGCTACTATAGCTACCCAATCCGCTCGACGGCCGCAAGCCGAGGTTCGAGTCCCGCAGGTGCACCCTTTCCGTCGTCGACTTCCTCACAGGCAGACACTTAGTGCTTGCATTTCTTCAGGGACAGAGTACCCTCTTCCCTACCCAACCAGTGTCGCTGTAAAAGCCAATAGGGCTGACAGCATTTACCTCGCATTCGAAAAAAAAACGTAGCAGAAAGAACCTGTTGTCAAGATGCTCCGTTTTCCATTTTCCATTCGAATTATACAAGGCTTTGTCTACAAGGACGCCCCTCTGCCAAGGATGGAATATGTTTTCTTATATTTTCTATATGAAAATGTTCTTTCTATAAAACTATAAACTATTTCTATGATGTAATACTATACTCATTTGGATCACAGCGGAAATGCCGATGACTTTATATTTTCCTCAAATTTAAAATATTTAAGACGATATTGGATTTTATTACTTACAAAATAAATTTCAAATCGCTTTGTACAATAGATATTATAATTTATACAATATTTTTGTTAAAAGTACTACTATTATTATTATTATATTAAATAATGAGAACATCTGTCGTTGTAGTTAGTCATTATTTAGGTTTACGCTGTATCCCGTATACAGCGGGGTAGGTGGGAAGAACCAAGGAACCCAGTTTTAAGACGCTTCGTCCTCCAATGGGACGTTTCCCCACTTTCCGCCAAAGCTTCAAGCTTTGTTTGTTGAGTAGCGGAACTTAACGTCGACATAAAATAATTTGATTCTAAATATTGCTGAAAGATATTGCCCCAGTCGTGGCACAGTTGTTTGTGGGTTCGATCCCCACTCGAGGAACGGAATATTTATTTAAATTTATATTATCATTTCTGCGCTCTGGTGGCAAAGCCCGGCGTTGAGTTCCGCCACTCAACTCAAATGTCGCCAGAATTTGGCGGAAAATGAGAAACGGAGAGTTTTAACACTGTTTGTTTTATTATTTATATATTTTTTAAATATATAGAATAAGAGTTTCTCCTCGTTTTTTAGTATTCCAAGGATTCTTTTTTTTTTATGGTAAAAGGACAAGGCAAACGAGCGTTCGGGTCACCTGAGGGTAAGTGATCCCCGCCGCCCACGACCCCGTGCAACACCAGAGGAGTTACAGGTGCGTTGCCGGCCTTTAAATGTGAGCACCAATCACATTGCAGAGAAGATATGTAATCCATTGTTAGAGTCGGCTACGTTGTCTAATTTCTTTTCCCTCCTGCCCAACCAAATTAGAAATAATTTTAGTAGTGATACCTTCGAAGTTTTATAAATGAACTGATGATAGTTCTAAACAAGCCACCAAGCTTTGTAAGAAAACACATTTCTGAGCTTATTTGTTCCTTGTCTTCGTATCTTAATTACAATATAACTAAATGTTAATAAAAAATCTGGATATTGTTAATATTTAAAAAAAATCCTTCCTCTATAAAAATGGTATTGAAATTCCAAGCTACGCACGCCCTAGCTCTCAATGCGTAATAAAAATTTATAGCACAAAATTATTTTAAGTGCTTCCTTTTATGATTAGTTTTTAGGAATTATTTTTTTCTTAGCCTGCGATTCCACAAGTTATTGATAATAAAAATACTAAACCAATTTTGATAGAACTTGTATTATTATCTATATCACAACATATAAACATCCCAATAGGTTTTTTAATTTTCGATTAATTTGTGGACAAACATACCAAATGTATAAGCTTATGAAGATTCGCCCACTTGCATCGAAGCCTAATAGAGTATTAAAATAAGTCATTCAAATAAGTTAAAAGAATGTAAGTTTACGTAACATTTATTAGCATTGGTCTATCTAGACAAGTGTATAATATAAATTTAGTTTATATTATACACTTGTCTAGATATTAAATATTTTTTATGTAATGTAACAATGATTTCAAAATGTCACGATGACATTTAAAATCAATTTTGAGAAGAAATAATCACATGGCTGTCAATTATATCGCTATATATATAAGTATATATCGCAGGCTTTACCTGATGGCTTTACCCTGGATAAATATGCTTATCCTTGTATTGTATAAAGGGTTTTTCTAGAAACAAGAGGATAACAACTAAGATTCTGTTGTAATTTAGTTGAATACTTAGTGTCTATTTTCTCTCATATTAGTTGAAAGATAAAGTGTGGCAAGCAGTAACGTCACTCAACAAGTTTTTATTTAAAATATTTTTTGGCATCATTCTTAAAATATAGATGGATCAAAATTGGTCCATTTTGTCGTAATATCTACTCGAAGGATTTAGATAAAACCAGTAATATAGTTTATACAAACATACATACATTATTAATATATAGATATAATATAGAGACATATAAATATTATTATAAAGATAGATTTTGCTGGATTATTATTTTTTATGGAACTGTAATACCAGTCAGTATTGCGTGTTTTAGGGTTTTAAACATCGACATTTTTAGGGATTTTATACTGACTCATCGAACTAATTTTTAATTTACTATGAATAATTAATAAGTTGCTATTAAACTCTGAGGCCGTCGTGGCGCAGCGGCACAATGTGTGACTATAACGGTTGTGAGTTGCATTTCCATTCGAGGAAGTGAAATATTTAAAAACGTTTATATTTTTATTTCTTCGCTCTGGTGTCGAAGCAAATCACGGCGTTGAGTTCTGCCACTCAACACGTAATGCCTCCAGAATTCGGCAGAAAGTGGGGAACGCTATGTTTAACACAATGTCCCTTCCGCCTACCCTGCCGTGCGCGGGATAAAGCGTGAAGCTGATTTTGTTTTTGATATTAACTTCACTATTTTTATAAGAAGCGGATTTGAGATTACTTTCAGATTAGATGAGATAACACTTTATTGTACACTAATAAAAAAAAATACAAATAACACGGAAAACAGTAAAGTAAAAACATGGTATGTAATATAAACATTGTTATGATGTTAATTCTGTTTTTACACCGTTATCAGTCATTTATCAGAAATTCCTCGCGTCCTGCACGAACAAAGAGAAATTTCACAATATTATTACGAAATTGTCGCCCTTATCGGTGTGATAAATCCTTTGGAGGACAACGTGTTAATCACGCTCGGAGGGTTAATAAACAGCTTCAGTGTGGAAATATATGTTGCAAATATTACTTTGCACAATTAGTAAAAATTTAAAATTTCGTACTCCAAATTCAGCGCATTCAGGCTGAATTCTTTATTTTTTAATTTCATTTAAATTGTTAAATATAAAATAACCAAAGAATATGAAAAATAATAAAAGAATTCCTCTGTAAAGGGCATATTTGGATATAAGTTACTTTTGCAAAAATCTTTAATTACGAACTATATACTATGGTTAGAAATTCGAAGTGGTTAATGTTGTTTAAAAAAACACACACAAAAAACAAGACAAAAACACATATCGTCTATATTAAAATTAAATCAGTTGCACGCTGTATTCCGCACACAGCAGGTAGGCAGAGGGAACCTAGTGTTAAGACAATCCGTTCCCCACTTTCCGCTGCATTTTGAATGCGTTGCGTGTTGATTGCGGAACTAAACGCTGCGCTTTTCAATACCAGAGCGAAGAAATGAAAATGTGAAATATTTCATTCACTCGGGTGGAGATCGAAATTACAACCAGTCACGTTTACAGTCACACTTTGTGCCCTTACGTCACGACTAGCGCAAATAAATATATAAATAAATGTGTTATTTGTTGACCTTTCCCCATTATCAATGCTTATTGCTATTATAATAATGCCACAGCACGTCGCGTTATCAATATTGGAAAATGGATGACTCAATTAAATATCGTTAGGCTGTTCCTTATCATATAATAAGAATTCCCCCCACTTGTATGTATGTTTGTATGTTGTATGGAAAACCTAATAAATAGCAGGTCATACAGATGTATAAATATATTGCATAATTCTAATTAATTATTTTGATTGTGATAATAAGTAATAAGTAACAAGTAATTTGTATATATATATACGTATTTATTTATTGCCTTAATATATATTTTTTTATCGTAATAATGTTATTTGTATTTATTATGTTACGTGTGCTAGTCACGGTAGGTTTTAAGATCAAAGTAAAAAATACTTATACATAGGGGAATGAATTATTCTTATAAACTTGCTTTGGTAGAGCGCACTGTTAAGCGCACCGCCGGTGTTAAACTACCTAAATATGCGTGATGCTGCATGAAGTAAAAAAAAAGATACTAAATAATGAAAAGATAGATAGATTTCTATACATTTATACGAGTATACTTTAGACGTACACACTTGAAACAGGATGACTTCCTATTATAATGACTCACGGCTAGTTGGCGCCAAACTACATATCATACGTTTTTTTATTAATATTACTATGACTAACAAAGTTAATACTAAAAATCTTAATATTCACAGCACGAAAAGAACACTGCTTGCCTGAAAGGCAAAGGGAACTGATGTAGACACTTCGATTTCCACTTCTTGTCCAATTTTCGAAGCACGATGAGAGGCGAGACTCGACGCCGCCAGGAATCGAATCCACAACTGTTATGTTTACAGTCAAACTAAACTACGACGGCCTCGTCAATGCAATAAAAAAACTATATATAAACAATGAAATAAAATATTAACTTTGACTTATTGCGTAATCGGTACATCGCGTCACGGTCACGCGAACGTAGTTTGATAAACAATTTCATAACTATACAGCATATGCATGCGTTGTGTAATAGTTAAATATAGACAAATGCTTGTATTGACTCTGTAGTGGCGCAGTGGCGCTGTGACCAGTCATACACGATGGCTGTAGGTTCGATCCTGGATCGGAATATTGATTATATTGAAAATGATTATCATTTCCTCGCAATGCCTTCAAAATTAATCAATTCTAAGTTCCCTTTGCTTACCCTGCTTTGCTGTGCGTATCACACCGTAAGGCTGCTAATTTTTAAATGTTTAAAGCAAAGCTTATG
>DWGR01005195.1:0-10543 GCA_018247715.1 Heliconius burneyi
CTCTTTAAACATTTTACGTATAACATTTTTACTCCAGTCCGATCGAAGGCTGTAGGCCGAGGTTCGAGCTCCGCTAGGGGGCGCCCCTGTAGCATTTGATTTTATTTTTCACAGGCAGCCATCCAGTACCTGCTTATTCCTCAGGGAAAGAGTACCCTCTTCCCTATCCAACCAGTGTCGCTGTAGAGGCCAATAAGGCTTACAGCATTAATGTCATATTCGATAAAAAAAAACATTTTTAGAAAAAAAAAGGGAAAAAATGTTACGGCTTTTTAAAATTATTAACAAAGCTTAAATAAATATAGCAACAAATTATTCCATGAAAGAAATCTTATCTCTTACATTAAATGTGCAAATATATGTCATCATATTATTGCATTACATCACACTCGTTTATAAAAATAATAGTAATTTATGTTTTTGTTTTAAATATAAAAAAAAGAAATTATAATCAAGAAGAATTTAAGATGTTGAATAACCCCATATTTTACCCGACAGCAAAGGCAGGGTTATCTTTTTCGTACATATCTTGTTATAATAACTACTTTCACGGTATGTCCCGATAATAGAAGGGAAACGTGGAACCTAGTATCAGGACCCAGTTCCCATTAAAACACTTCCGTCTTTCTTATCGAATTCTGGAGGCATTGCGCGTTGAGTGGCGTATCTTCACAGATGTACTTATTTAATTTTGTATGATAAGTAGATAGATAAATTATCTCTTATGAGATTTTCCTCCTAATTAAATATTTTTTTGGATATGTTGAAAATAACTCCAGCTTCGTGCTGCAGAAGGAACATAGTGTCAAGACACTCCATTCCCGATTTTCTACTGCTCGGGGCAATGCGTGTTGAGTATAAGAACTCAACCCTTTGTCTTGTAAAATGGAAATATTAAATATTTAATTCCCCTAAATGATAATCGAATCCACTACAACAACGGCAACCAACGTCCTAAAAAATACTTATTAATAAATTAATTAAACATTTCCTTTGCTTAGAAATGTGTTTTGAGGTGCTGCCCCCTAACTGAACACTCTGAAAAAGATATGCATAAGAAAATTTCTGAAAAAGATATCCACTCGCTTCGCTCTTTCAGAAAAAGAGTAATTAACGCTTGCGATGTGTTTGTAAGGTTATAAGATCAAGTGATCTTATACCTAAGGGTTTCATTTATAATAAAGTTGCTGCCAAGACCATTTCTCTCTAGATGGCAAGACGGTATAAAACTGAAATTAATATCAGATCTACGTTCCCTTAAAGAATAAAAAAAATTAAGTAAAAGATACGAGCGACGCTCAAACTTTTTGGTCGGTGACCAAGACCATCGATACCTTTGTAGGCGAGTCCGACACTTGCTACTTTTTAATAAAAACAGAACGAAAACCAGTCTCTTATCTCCTGTAAGGCAGGGTCCGATATATTAATCGTGTTATGAATAACTTTATAGTAGGTATACTTGTTCCTATAATAACTCTCATTACTAATTTTTCTCTAACCTCTAGTCAATTTCCCGTGATATGGTGTAAAGCATTTCTTATTCCACTTCCCAAAATGTCTTATCATACGCGTTGTCTCATTTTAGTCCTATTTCAAGTCCTTTTCTTTCTTAAATTCTAGAGTCCACTGTGACCAACAAATCTCTAGTCACTTTTCAAAACGCATTCTGTTAAACCAACTGCAATCCGGTTTTAAAACCGGACATAGCACTACTACTGCTTTCTTCAGAGTTCCTGAAGAAATTTATTAGATTTTAGTAATTTATCCAATGAAGTTGAATGATCATCTTACTTATTACCATACACATATTTATTATTATATTCCCCCAACTGAGAATTGAACACCACCATTCTGATATTTATAGATAGGTATTTCATAAAAAAAGGACTTGAACCATGACTTTTGTTTTTCCTAAGTTATATATATAATTGTTACTATAACTGATAACATTAATTGTAGGGTTCTTATACTTAATGAACAAATAGTTTATATATAGATATTTATTAACACGAAGTCTTTGTATCTTTAAATGTAATAAACTATATAATAGACACAGCCAAAAACAGATGCATACACTTATTATTAGTACATTTATTGTTTGCTTTACTTAACCAGGTTAAATTGAAAAAAAAACCGAAAGTAAAGTACGACTCAGTTTCCCATATGTGTGTTCTGTAACAATTTCAGGATTTTAAGTTCTCACTTCGTGTCAAATTTCATTACTGTGAGTATATAGGAAGTGGGTACATTATAGAGTAAAACACTACTTTTACAAATTTCATCCCATTTTCAATAGTGTAAATTTTATATGAATGTTTTTTTTATTTAGCTAGTTAATTCCCTTGTATAGAATTACTAATTAGTTTTATTGACCTATCAATTACAGTTTTCACAAAATGTAGGGATGGAAAAATTTGGGAATAGATGTCTTCCTTTATGGATAGTTACCCCACACTAAAAATACTAGGAAGGATAGCTGCCTGCAGTACGGGATAGACTTTCTATTGTGTACACGAAAAATCCAACCCAATGTACGAGATCAAATGTCCTATCAAATTTACAATGTCCTAAAAAACGTTAGAATATAATTTTATTTTCATTAATTTACTTACCTTTCAAGAAAAAAAAAGAATCCATATAAGATCACTTTGTTGTACGTCTGTCTGTCTGTATGTCTATCAAGAGCCTTTATCTCAGGAACACTTAGAGATATCGAGTTAAAATTCAAACCATATACCTAGTCACATCTACGGTCCCATGATTTCTTGAAAAATATCATATTTCCACATTTACTTAAAAAAATATGGCTGCTTATATTGCAAAATATGACCTTATCAACATAAGCGTGTATTTCAACACTATAAAGGGAATCAAAATTAATAGGATACTTCCGATAGCGCAAGAATTATGAAATTTGGCAGCTAGCATCTACAGGCAGTACTAATATAGTTCAGGAAAAAAATCTGAAAACTATAAATTTGTGCTTGAATTCTAAAAAATAATAGCTTAGCCTAAAAGTGGGCTAAATTTTTGTTTTAAAATCGATTGTTAACGTGACGTATCAGATGAAAGTGCTATGGCTAAGCTAAGCTTGAATTTTATTTAAACTTAACTTAGCTCCACGCTTTATCCCCAACGGGGTAGTCAGAGAGAACGGAACGCCAAACGCTATGGTCATACGGTCAACCTGTTCATATATACCCTCGTGGGGGTTCCCATGTTTTTAACGTGACCTTTCTCCAGTATCTTTGATACCTGTGCTTTCGAAGGTCAACCGAGGTCTCCTCCTACCTCTCTTACCACTCACTCATTCACTCACTCATTCGTTCGACGTGTCTAAACCAGCTGAGCACGTTCTTCTTTTTCTTGTTTGTCCGTGACATTGGCGCTAGTACCTGCCATTCTTTCATACTCCTGCTATACGCGTGAAATTGACAAAGAATGCTCGATAAAACTGGATACAATCAGTATGTACTATTTGTAATATAAGCATGTCAAGAGTATGAAAGTTAATTCTTTATTTACTTTATTTATAAATATTTTTAGAAATATTTCATCATTTCTATAATAAAAACTAAATAATACTAGAATAAACAATATTACGATGGCTTTAAAAAGATTATTTAAAAACAAACACAATAACTGAAACATTTTAGAATCTAAGTTTGTGCTTTTAATCGTTTTTCTAGATGATATTTGTAATTCCAGGTGCTATAATATTCGATTGTATCGAGTCCGAAATTCGTTTGTGGGACAAAGTATAAATTTTTGAAAAGAAATTCGTGGGGCAAAGGTTAATCATGTATTAAGAAAATGTTGACCGAGGCGTATCGTATTGCAGAGGAACAAGTGTACGACTGTAAGCGCGATAGGTTGCGGGTTCGATTCTCCCTCGACTAAATGAAAAAATTAACACTGGTAAACTCTGTAACACTGTTATGACGATTTTCGAGTAGTTTCACAATTTCAATGTTTTCATCGGTTGAAGAGGTTGAAGGGCGTCCGGAACGAGGCAAATCTTCAAGGCCGTTTTTGAACGCTTTGTACCAATCATAAGTTTGTGTTTTTGATAAAATTGATTCACCGTAAGACTCTCCCAACATTTTCAACGTTTCCGTACACGAAATTTTGTTTGTAACACAAAATTTAATGCAAACTCTTTGTTCAATTATTAGATTCATTATAAAAATCGCCGCGCGCTACTGAGGTGTGATTACTAAACTGAGTGCTGTCAACAAACTAGCTGCCAGATCGCGCTGAAAATAGGCATCAGAGGTCAGCACAGTGCTGGTAGCACTTACAAAAAATATATATTTGAAAAATAATTAACGCGTGACTTTTAAATTGAAATTTCCGGATAATTTAATGTCACAATGTATTTTCATTGTCACGCTTTGGTAACGCTTAGTTGAGTTCCACCACTCTATACTTAATACCTCTAGAATTCGCTGGTAAGTAGAGAACGCTGTTATTCAGGTTCCCACTGCCTTCCGACACTGCCACCGACAATGCAAAGTTGCTTATGATGGACAAGAGTCCGGGTAACATTTTTCAATCCATTGTTTCGCTTGAACGGTGTTCTTACCCATTAAAAAACAATGTTTTATCAGAACACGAAACCCGGTTTTTTCCATTTTTTAAACAAACTACAAAACGACTTTACTCTAACCTCGATAACTCAGCTGTTTCTGGTCCGATCGACTTAAAATTTTGACACGTTTCAAGCAAAGGTTAGTACTATAGAAAAACGTGGTTACTGGTTTACTATGAGCGCCATCTCTGGGTTAGTCTCGGGACTTATTGATCCATGTATTATTATTATTAATCGTATCTCACGTGCACACATCAATCATGAACTAAAACTAATAAACCGTCAAGGTGTCGGCCATGTGCCATGTTTTTTAACCGGCTTTAAATAAAAGGAGGTTAACAATTTGTTTAGTAGGTATTTGAGTACTAGTATGACCTATGTAGACAGCTAAACAGCAGCAGTTTGTTTAATTTTGTAAGAGTATTGTATGTTAGTATGTCTGTCCACAAATATTTAATACTATTCTATTTAACGGAATGCTACGGTGAGGCAGTGTCGCAGATATAAATTTAATATATAATTTTTCAGCTTCGTGCTGTATCCCGCATGTACCAGAGTATGCAGAGGGAGCCTTATGTTGAGAAATTCCGCTTCCAACTCACCGCTGAATCATGATGGCATTGCGTGTTAAGTAGCGGAACTCAACGCCGCACATTGCCACGACACCAGAGCGAAGCAATGAAAATATTCAATATATCATTTTCTAGAATGCGGAACAAACCCACAACTTACGGCGGTTGCAGTCACATGGTTGGCCTTGCACTGGCCTTAATAAGGATAGATATCCTTCAAAAAGGGCCTCGTGATAACGGGTATTTATAATTTTAAAGCTCAAGATTATCTTTGACAGATTTTTTAAAGTTATAAATATTTTAAAACTGTTGAGTTGCCTGGTAATATATATATATATATATATATATTGCAATCTCCTGTTTGTCTATCAACATATTAAATGCTATACTAAAACAGTGATAGACGTACAATGGGTACCAGAAACAAAGTAAAACTATATGGGTCTAAGGATACGTCTCTGTAATAGAATTCTGCAATGTGTTTTAGATTTGCCACTGTAGAAATTGAAAATAACTAGAAAATAACGTTAATTAGCAAAACTTATTATAATAATTAATTATTAATAAGGATTATTTGAATTTCATGCAGGATAGCTATCATTGAATTAGTTTTTAAGCAATAAAATTGTAAATCTGAATATTGAAAAGAGCAACGTTGAGTTTCTTGCCGGCTCTTCTCAGCAAAACTGCCTTCCGAACCGAGGGTAGCTTTAAGTTAATTCGGCGATTCAATAGTGCGTGTAAAAGTCGATTTGAATAAAGAATATATTCAATTTAAACTAGAATTGAATATAAGTATGACACAGATAACACTTAATTAAATGAATTTGATCATTTTATGAAATGGTTTGTTAATTTTCGTTTAATACGTTCTTTTGAAATTTAATTAGGTAGAGAAAGAATTTCGAGAGTCTTAATGCGCATTCTAAAGGTTTAAGTAATATCAAGTACAAGCTCAGAGCTTCTTTCACTAAAAAGAAGAGGGAGTGCACAGTATGAAGAAGAATCTTAGAGGTTTTTGTTATATAATTTACTCATATATTATAATTTTTATATTTTTAACGCTTTACTCTAGTTTGTAGCCATCATCAATCTATCTGTGATCAACAAAAATAGTTTTGTATAAGTATTATTAAAATTTAAATTAAATACAACTAATTTATTAATAATTATTAAAATAACTAATTTGTAAAGATATACGAATAGTGTATTAAATTTATAAGATTAATTCCATGTACATAAGCATATAAATAACAGCTTTGACCCAAATAACTATAGTTTTTCCGCATATAAATTATTAATATTTAAGAAATGAGTGATTTTTCTTTAGCTTCACGCAACAGAAGATAGAAGATGCTCTTGAGAACGACAAGGTAAAAAAAACAAGCTTTAAGCAACTCCGTTATTTGGAATGAGGTGGCGGAACCCAACGTCGCGCTTTGCGACTTATTATCGGAAAAAATAAAATAAAATATTTTTAAAACAACTTCGAATTAAACATTTCAAAACATATTCTAAATCGAATAATAGATAAATCGAATCGATCGAATAATAGATAAAAAAAAATTTTCACAAATTACATCATTTCAGACATTTCCTTGTTTCTATACTTAATATCTCGAGATTCTTCAAACACTGTAGCTGCGATGGTAAAATAATATAAATACTCGTATATATGGAATATATTTTCATCAAAGATTTACTATCGTATTTACATGATATATACACATTTAAATATTTATTAATGCCTATGTAATTAGACGTTCACGAAATGTTCTAGTAGTGATATCAGTGTTGGAGTGGCGTACACTAGTGGATCGAGAATAACTAAGATGGGGAAGCTGCATCAGGCACATACTAGTATAGCTTGTATGTATTGTTTTTTAATTTTTTGAAATTTAAACTTAAAATTAATTAAAAATTTTAATGTTTTTTTAATATAGAAATTAAAAGGACTGGCGTGTGTAGACTTTAAATAGTCTTGAAATATAGTAACAATCTAATCTTAGTATGTGAATAAATGCTTAGATAAATATACAGAACATATATTTAAATTTCTGTGCTGAATTTTCACAGTATATTTTTTTTAATTTAAAATTGACTGGAATTATAAAATTTTCCATTAGTTATTAAAATTTGTACAACTTTTAAGTTTTCCAAAATGTTGTATTTATTTCTGTTAGGTTATTTTATAGTTATTAAACATACACAATAAAATTATTTAAAAATTGCATTATGTATCTATATGACAATTATTGTTTAATATTTTTAGTTCAATATACTTAATATACAACAAGAATAGCAAGAAAAATAATACGAATTTTAATCTGTGTTATTCAGATATATATGCTATATAACTATAAAATTTCAGCAGTTATGAAAAAACATTTTACAAACCTTCACAAGCTTTGACATTTATAATATTAGTAGGATAGCTATTGTAGAGATGGTCAGTCATAGTGCAGGGGTATTAATATTTAACATTTTCATTTCCTCGCTCTGGTAACGAAGCAAAGCGCAGCGTTGAGTTCGTCTACTCAACAAGCTCCAGAATTCGCCGGAGACTGTTCCAATGTTCCCTCTATCTTCTCTGCTATGAAAGACCCTGTGACCCTGAAAGAAAAATATCTACTTACCTTTTATATCATAGAAAATAAGCCACAATAATCCACAACAATACGCTTACTTGTATAGTAAGTACTATGGTAGGTAAAAAAAGACCGAAATGATCTGTTCTGATATACGTACCTATATGTGTATCAATTTATCTTTCGACAAACCATTCAATCTGTATAACTAACTCCCTTAGTAATTTACATTCTTTTTAAGTTATCGATTATTGATTAATTTAAATTGTACTTAGTTTAGTTTGCTTAGAGGTCAGTCGTGGCGCAGGGGTGAGCCCCTGCACCACGACACGCCACGCCAGGTGTGACTGTAAAAACCGATTGGTTGTGGGTTCGATTCTCACTCGAGGAGATGAAATATTTATTTAAATTTATATTTTCATTTCTTCGCTCTGGCATCGAGGCAAAGCGCGGCGTTAAGTTCTGGCACTCAACACGCAATGCCTCCAGAGAAAAAATATTATGATATAAGAAAAAGCCTAATTGTTTCCCATGCTATTTATCTAAAAGAACAGTCAGGTTTCTGGCTAATCAAAGAACAATTTTAAAAAAAATCAAATCAAATCAGCTTCACGCTGTATTCCGTACACCAGGGACCGTATGCAGAGGGAACCTAGTGTTAAGACACTCCGTTCCCCACTTTCTGCCGAATTTTAAAGGCATTGCATGTAGAGTGGTAGAACTCAACGCCGAAATTTGCCTCGACACCAGAGCGAATTAGATAATCATTATGTAAAAAAAGTTATCCGCAATACCGAAATGGGGAAATGAAAATATAAAATATTTCATTTCCCCGAAAGAGAATTGAATCCACATCGGTTGTGGTGTTGTGCCATGCTTGTGCCTCTGCGATATCATGTACGAGTATGTATGTATGTATGTTTTTCATGATATCTATTTAGGTACTACCTACCTATAAAGCAGAACGAAGAAATTTTTAAGAGTGAAGCGCAAAAATATATAGATATTTTTTTTTAACAATTAGACAACAATATTACTAGGTTATTTGATATTATACAAGGCAGACAACACGTGATAAATGAATATATAAACATAATAATAGTTGTATTTATACACAAATAGATAAATTTAGAATATAGAGGCCAGGCCAGGCGCAGGGTCACAAACGTGTGACTGTACCTAAACCTACCGCTTGTGGGTTTGATTCCTAATGGAGGAAAACAGTTTTTAATGTTTTCATCCCTTCGCTCCGGCAACGAGGCGAACCCCAGTCTTGAGTCCCGCCACTCAACACGCAATACTTCTAGAACGGCGCGTCTTCAAACTAAAGCCTCTGTCAACTACTTATCCAAAATATTATAAATAAGATTTTTTTGTTCGCCTTGAGTACAAAATTCAAAGGGAAAATCCCGATCGTTAAGAATACAATTGATTATTTTCATTTACAATTAACAAAAGGAGTTCATTAAATAACTTTATCAATGACATAAAATGAGTAAGACCCGTTTGGTGTCCCCTTGTGTGCTATCAATATCATTGCTTTTCTTGATATTGTACATATAATTGTTAACAGAGGTCAATATATTAGAATGCTATTCTAATCTAGAGTATTTAAGTTGGAAATCGTTATCTCATTTGCTGACGACGTCGAAAATTGGTATTTAATAGAACAATTAGAAATATAATTTTCTATTTAAATTCCTCTGTTCCTCAATTTCGAGAAATTAAGATTTATTTCACTGAATTTTTCAACTTCTTGGTGTATTCCGGACATGGCTGGTAGGCAGAGAAATTAATAAACCTAATGTTAAAGCCTCAATTCCGATTAAGAAATTTCAGTGCTGCTTTTCATTTCCGCCAAATGCTGGAGTGGCTGTGGCAGCGGTTGTGGGTTCGATCCTCACTCGAATTAATTAATAAACTCGGGAATTAATAATTAATTTCTTTGTTCTAGTACCAATTCATTATGTCCTCAGTGTCTTAATATTAGGTTTCCAAGTTTCCTTTGTGTACGTACCACTCAGCTATGTGCGGGATACAGCGTAAAGCAAAAAGAAACTATTTTGACTGTAGTGATAATAACACCATGAATTACAAAAATATAGGACAAGGCGAACATTTAGATATGCATGTACTTAATGATTTTATATACAAATAATTAAAATTAAATAATTTACGTCCAATGACTTAATATATATATATATTTACAATGTAGCTTCTGTTCGCGTCTTGGAACACCGCATGTTACATAAGCGTGAATAAAACATAAAGTCTGAGTTTGAACACGATGGTGGGTTCGATTCTTACTCAGGAAAATAAATTATTTTCTTTTCCTGCCTCTGGTAATAAGACAGAGCGGTGTAGGGTTCTGCCACTTTCGAAAAGTTGTACGGACAGTGGAATATGGATTTTAATACTAGTTTCGTTATAGTCGTAGTTTCTTAATACTAGGGTAGACCTAGGGATACAGCTTGAAAAAGAAAAACAAAGTTATTGAATTAAACCATAAGTCACCAGCTTCAATCATTTTTCATTTCATTTCATTATTTTTTCTGCTTACCTTCCAAAAACAGTGATAACCAAGAATACATCTTTCATTACAGGTTCCCTAGGGAACTTTCTAATGGGTTCCCTCTACGTATGGCCATCATATACGCTCCAGCTTTACACTGATAGGAACACAACACTAATATCGTCACCCATGACTGATATGGAAAGCTCTTTAGTAGGTAGCTTACCGCCGCTGGGAGCAATGTTGGGAAGTGCGATAGTGGGATGGATAATCAGTGTTT
>DWGR01005196.1:0-10542 GCA_018247715.1 Heliconius burneyi
AATATATGTGAACTTAGGTTTTCACTTTCAAAGTGGAACGATTAAAGATGTTACGTTTCTTTGTTTTGTTTTTTCTTCTTTTATTCGCTTGTTAGCTTCCAAATATTTAATGATTCGAAGTACTTATGACTAGCCAGTCGTGGCGCAGGGGTGTGACTGTAAACGCGACTGGTTGTGGGTTTCGATCCCCACTCGAGGAAATCAATTATTTATTTAAAATTGATATTTTCATTTCTTCGCTCGTCTTGTCGACACACAGCGCGGCGTTGAGTTCCGCCCTCAAGACGCAATGCCTCTAAGATTCGACGGAAAGTGATGAACGGAGTGTCTTAATCCTCTGCCAACCCTACTGTGTGCGGGATACAGCGTGAAACTGATGTGAAGCAATGTTAATAAGTCGCGCGTTTTACTTTTATAAATAAACTAGGATTATTTATTAATGTGAAATCTGCTAAGTTTCCGTTTCCCACTTGCAAATATTTCGTTTCCTCGAGTGGGGATCGAACCCACAACCATCGCGTTACAGTCACACCCTTGTGCCGTTAAATAAAAGCCTTTAAAATGAAATTAATTTCTCTGTGGGGAAATTGAACCCACAACCTTCCCATTTACAGTCAAAAACTGTATCGCTGCACCACAACAGCTCATTTAATACAGTACAGATATATTGATATAACATATAGATGTTTGTTGTCTACATTCTGCATTCTTTAGTAATACTTTAAGTTAGATAGTGAAACTTCCGCCATACTTAGCCTTACCGGATCTACAAAATAAAGGAAATAAGCACTGGTACAAGTCCTAAAGAGCTAGCCGTATAGCTTATTTTATTAGGAAAATAAAATTTCTGAATTATAAATACTCTAGTTATTAGACTAAGCTACAAATTGAATGTTATACTTTTTCCTAGTTTACCGTATATTGTATCCAATTTTTACGTCTTTACCAGAACAGACGGAGATGTCTGTGAACTTAGCAGAGCATTGTCCAGCAGAGCAAAAAAATGGAGCTCTCTTCGCATGCAGTTGAGTTCTATAATTCCTAATAAGTTTTACGAATAATTCTGGCGTATTATTTATTATATTGTGTTTAGACTCGGGAACTCTTTGATTTCCAAGAGAATATGAATAGTTCTATTATAAAACGCTTATTTTAATACTAGAACTCCTATGAAAATGCCAGCAGAGCATACCTGAAATTTGAAATAGTACTGCTTATATTCTGTTAGAAATCAAAGAGTTCCCGAGTCTGAACACAATATAAAAAATAATTCTAGTACTTTTTTCTTTTATAGAGTTAGAATTGTCATTTTTCTACATTTCTTATATTCAACTATGCTCTGCTGGAAGTTTCTTCAGAGTTCTAGTTTCTTTTCAGGACAAATATCGTAGATTTACTAATATTATATTGTAACATGAAGAGTTCTCGCGTCTGAGTATAACTTTATTAATTTTTAAAATTACTTTGTCTTTCGAACTATCGATACGGTCGTTCTTTTTTCTGCTTAACAATTTTTTTCTTCGTGAAATTAACAGAACTATTGTTTAAAATGATCAGGAACTATTTATTTGATCTGCCAAGGGAAGTTAGCAGATCATATTTTTACATTACTTTTTCAGGGGTAAAAACGCCAGAACTATTTGTAAAACTTATTAGGAATTATAGAACTCAGCTGCATGCGAAAAGAACTCCATTTTTTATGCTCTGCTGGACAATGCTCTGCTAAGTTCACAGACATCAGCAGTAAGGTAAGTAAGTGAGGATCAAGAGATAATATACTCTTTTATCTTCGTTCCATCTTCGTTTGAAACATGGTATGCTAATTGGCGTAGCTCAACGCTAAGCACTTGACTCTCTTTTCAATAAGCAAATGAAACATTTCAATATATCATCATCATCAGTAAGATCATTTACATCAAACGAGACCAATGCTATTTAATTTTATTCTATAGAATTCCAAATATTTACAAGAGAGTTGTAGTAAAGGAATTTTGTCTAGAAACGCTTTACAGTAACAACGATAGAGAGAGGGAAACTGCAAACCTTGTGTTAAAATATTCCGTTGTGCCCTAGCTCTACGACGGCCTCACTAATGGTATAATATCTTTACATAATATCTTAAAATGTAATTATTTATAAATATAAATTCTTAACTTGTCAATAAAATTGTTTTGAAGGTCATCTTGGCGCAGGTGCTGACTGCGGGCTTTATTTCCAGTCTGAGAGATGAATTATTATTATTTCTTTGTTCTGATAACAAGATCCAACCGAGAGAGTTGTGCCATTCATAACGCAATGTATCGAAAACTGAGCGGAAAGTGAGATACAGAGTGTCTTAGCACTAGATTTCTCGAATATACCGAGGAATGAAAACTTGTTACCAGAGCGAGAAAAGCTTTTTTGAGTTTTAATTTGAATTTAAAATGAAATTAATTAATTGCTCCGAGTGGTACTCAAACCCACATCTGTCATATTGACTATCAGATACAATGCTGCTGTTCCACGACGTCCTTTTAAGATAGATTTTCCTTTAAAAAAAAGTTTCCATTTAGATATCACACTCGTAGTCGGGCTTGAGCTGTTACACACAATGTTTGACCAGCCGGGTATCTTTATAGCGGTCCGGATGTCCGCCCTGACCGTACATAATGGGTTGCCACCTCAATCAAAATGTCGCTTTCACATTTACTCCCTAAAATTCGGTATCTGAATATTCGATTGGGCTTGTGACCTGTGGGTTCGATTATCACTCGAGGAAATGAAAAATTTAGTATTTTAATTTCCTAGCTCTAGAGCTACTATTACTAGTAACGAGGCAAAGCGCACCGTTGAGTTCCACCACTCAATACACAATGCCTCTACGTTCATAGAAATCCTATTTTATCCCTGCTATGTTCGGGATATTAACATTTATAAAAATATTTTCAATTTTAATTTGAACTAGCCTTTACCCGCAGACAGATTAAGACCCAAAATGGAAAATCTCGTTTATTTTCCCCTTCCTGTAGGAATTCTGAGAAATTCTCCCTCAGTACCCTAAAGTACCTACGCTACCAACATGCCAAATTTCAACTTTATAAATTCTGTGGTTAAGAGTGTGCGTTATCTGTCATTCACCTACTACCGAAAGAGTTTTATATACATACATACCTACATACATACGAATGTATATGTTTTTACTGTCACGCTTACTCTTATATATCAGAATAGGCAAAACCCTTATTCAAGAGAGATCCCAGGTTCAAACTGTGTTATTGTGTTATTCAACATATTCTGCTTCCTGAGACATTTCTAGCAGAGTGTTCTACACATTCAGATATAATCCTTCCCGTAAATGGGGATCCACTTGATTGCAAGATGGTATTTTCTTTTCACCCGACTGTGCGACGCAAAGGAGAGTAATGTGTTTATCTGTCTATGTGTGTATATGTGTTTGTACTCCTAACTAGCGTTGTAGAAACCAAATGCCTTGACAAATTTTCAAGATTCGTACTTCATTCAATCGATTTGTCTTGCGAGTAAAAATATGACAGTAAATGAAATTGTTATAGTGAAAGTGACGGCGTACTTTAAATGGATTGTGACAGTGGGTTCATATTACCACAATAAAATGTCCTTCAGACATTAAAAGCTTATAAATGATAACGAAAGAGTCGGATCCAGTTTTTTGTTTTTTATAAAGAAATAAATTAAATCAACTTCACACTGTATCCCGCACACAGCAGGGTAAGAGGGAACCTAGTGTTAAGACATTCCGTTCCCCACTTTCTGCCGAATTCTGGAGGCATTGCGTGTTGAGTGGCAGAACTCAATGTCGCGCTTTGCTTCGATACCAGAGCGAAGAAATGGAAATATAAACGTAATTAAATATTTCACCTCCTCGAGTGGGGATCGAGCCCACAACCATCGCTTTACAGTCACACCCTTGAGCCACTGCGCCTTATTTTTTTAAATTATTAACAAGCAATTTTAAGCCTAATGGGAGACATACCTGTTAACGGCAGCAGTTACGAGTATATTAATTATCCTGAAACAAAACACAATTATTGAAGTTAGCAATGAAGTTCCATATTTTCAACAATGTGTTGAAATTTCTAAAATTGCTCTAAAATACTAAAAAATGTACATATATAAATATATATATATATATATATATATATATCATTAATTTCTTATTAGCTTTACACTATATTGTGCGTATAGCAGGATAAACAGACAGATCTTCATCATATCCGTTTATATTCCTAGTTTCCGCTCAACTTTCACCGCATTTTGCTGTTACCAAAGCGGAGAAATCAGAATAATTCAATCTCTCAAACGGGAATCGAACCCACAATCGTCACGGTTACAGTCAGAAATTATGCCATTGCGCTATGAAGACCTGGATGATATTACTCCCATATCTCACCTAAAAGATAAAAGACACTTAAGCTATTAAGCCTCACGCTTTAGTCCACTTTACATTTATGTACGTAAATACTGGAAGCTTAAATTTTAATTAAAAAGATTTATTTCCGACGACAAAACTATTAAATTGAATTTTTACTTCAATTTTCTTTATATTTTGATATTTTAAAATGTTGGTTTTAATTATTTACTTTTATTTTGACGTGATAACACACGAAAAAACGTGACCCATTGTCACGTCTCCCTGAGCCGAGTGTAAGCGAGAGCGCGGAGAAGCGATAGAGGCACAATCGGCACTACCAATATTATTAATAGTATATAACAATACATTGTTGTTACTAGTAATTAATCTGTATAATTTAAGTTAAAAATATTTGAATTAAAAAATGCAAATAAACGTTAATTTAACTCTTTCTTTTTATTGTACAAAATAATAATGTTTCATTGAAAATAATAAATATTCAATTCAATACATAAAAGTATGCAATTGTTCTTCAATGTTTCCTTAGGACGTGATCACTTGTGAAATTGTTATTTATAAATTGACTTTACTGTTTTCAGCTTCACGCTGTATCACGCACGTAGTGCGTGTTAAATGTCGAAATTTAATCCCACGCTTTTATTCGAACTCAAAACCTGTCGTGTTTACAGTCGCACGTTTGTGCCCTTGCGCCAAAAGATATATATTGTGATAAAATATTCGGCTTCTATTTTACCGAATATTATTAATTTCTATATTGACCAAACTATTCAATACAGTATAACTATTCAATACAGTATAAATTCAATACAATTTCAATATCACCGAGCTTTGCTTCTATTGCAAATATATTAACGCTTGCAATATAAGCTTTGAAGCTATCGCAATGCAGTTAAATAGTGTCTGATTGTGCACACAATGGTCGTGGGTTCGATTCGCACTCGGAGGAATGAATTATTTTAGTTTAGTCCCTATGGTAACAAAGCAAAGCAAGGCGTTGAGTTTCGCTACTCAACACGCAACGCCTGGGTACGCCTATCTATATATTTGTATATATTTCCGATTACACGGTTTGTGTAAAACTGACACATTATTAGAAAATGTAAAAAAAAAATACGCGGCGTTGATTTCTGCCACTCAACACGCAATGCTACAGAATTTGGCAGAAAGTGGGGAACGGAATATCTTAACAGTAGGTACCCTCCCTGCCTACCCTGGTCTATGCGGGATACAGTGTGGAGTTATTTTTTTTTATTTAAAAAAAAATGATCGTAGCGGGATTTGTACTCGCGCCTCTTTAGAAATTGTCTAAAATCAAAGAGCCGTGACTTCAAATTCCGCTACGTTTTCGAAAAAACTTTATTTCATTTAATTTTCCAAATATTTATTTGCTGGAAACTTTATTTACTTCTGTAATTATTGTTATACTTACTCACTCGAAGTATATTTTATACCGGAGTTAAGTTGGTTGATCGAGTTAAACAGAACGATGTTGACCGTAAGCAAGTACGCACGACGACGTTGTAAACAGAAAGTACATAAAACAACTTGCAACAGCATAAAAATCCTTTTTATTCTACTGAAACTGAAAATAAATAAAAAGATAAAGAAAAAAGGGTGTTAAAAATCTGTTTCGTTTTTTCCCTTCTTCATTCATTCCCTTCTTTCGGCTAATCTTCAAGAAGACAGTATGTTGATATTAGATGAAGCCCATATAATAAGATGATGAGGACCAGATGGAAAGCATGTATCAAGAGGTTGATAACAGTTAACGAGGTGAAAGAGGCTTTGGCTACCCCGGTAATAAAGTGTGAAGCTAATAAAATCTAATTCCATAATTTAGGATAGAAATCACTGTAAAAATCCGACGCTGTTCCACTTAGTCACGCCTCTAATGGAGTTATTTAAGAGTACGCAGAGGGAATCTGGAAACCTAGTGTTAAAACACTCCGTTGTCTTCACATTCCACTGAAATTTTTAAGCATTGTTTTTGAGTTCCGGAACGTAATCTCGCCTTGTTACCAGAGCGAACAAATCAACCCACATCCAGTCGCGTTTACAGTCGCACGCTTGTGTCCCTTCACCACGACAGGCCTCAAACTTATTCAAGCAATTTTTTCTACCGAATTTGAATACAGAGGTATATAAATATAACGTCCACTCTTTAGTATCTTTCAAGCAACAGCTACAGTATTTTAATAAAATATTTTGTGGGACACTTAAAAGTTCAGTAATTTATTCTTTCGCGTTGTTTCACAGCTGCGGTGGAATTTCAATCGTTAAAGTGAAAGTTGGCTAACTAAGCTGTGCCTGTTTATATCAAATCAAAGGGAAATTTTGACAAAAAGAAACTTTTGGATCTTTTGTTTGATACAATTGAATAGAAAATAAATTGGGTGGGGGTAAATATCAGATAATGAATCTGCTTTGTTGTTGAAGTACTTAACGTCGGTAAGGTAAGAATTAGAAGTAAGTAGAGTGATCTATTGGCATGTCCTTGGTTCCAGTTGTCCTGCTTTGGAATGTGTGGACAAGACAGTTGTAGGAATGTTTACATATTTTATAAAATAAAAATATTTGGGACGTATATTTAATCTAAGAGTTAAATAGTTAAATTTCAAGTTTATCTAAAACTTCTGAGAGGGAAGCACTCTGCATGTCATGAAGACCGTGCCGTTTTCCAATTTCCTTTAAATTCTAGAGGAATTGGAGAAACTTAACGCCGCGCTTTGTGTCGTTACCAGAGGGAGAAATTAAAAATAATACATATTTCTTTTTCCCAAATAGGAATAGAAGCCTCAACAGTCGCATTTACAATCGCACACTTGTGCCCAACTCTACGACAGTCTTATGCTATATACTCTTATATGTTTGTATATAACATACAATCTCAAGTTTATGCTACAATAGTAAATTTTACAATATTTTCTTTTATTCGCTATCAGCTTTTGCAGTTTTTTATATGGAGTATTATTTTATAAAAGACTGTATTTTAACTAACAGAACTAGTCATTGGCTACAAATTGACTTATAGCTTATCGAGAGTACTACGGGACACAATATTGCAGGACTACCGAAGGTGAAAGTAAAATGTAAAAGGAATTCAACAGGTACTTTCGTATTTTCTTCGACCTCTACGTAACTTTTTCATAAACGTAGCAAATCGATTTACAACAATGCTGGGTTATTATACAATATTATATAGTTTTAAGAGAAATAAAACACTCTAAATGCAGATTGTTTTATTGTTTTTAATTCTATTTCTATGAATAAGCTCTTTGATAGAATTATTACAAATGGGTCAAATACAGTTTCTTAGATTTTTTAACATGGTTACAAGTCAACTTTAAAAGGGTGTTAAAAATCAGTAAACTTTTTTAGTACTCTTTTTAGCTCCACATTGAATCCCGCATTCAACATATTGTACACATAGCAAGGTAAACAAAATGAACCAGGTTAGTGGAACCACCTAGTGTTAATACATTCTGTTCTCCATTAGGACACCTTCGTTCTCCACCTCATTATAAACATCGTATTTACAGTAAAACGCTTATGTAATTTAATACTTAATATATAGATACTTCTAAATACTTTAATTTCAAGCCTATACTAACGTAAGACCATTTCACGTCCCAAGACAGCTATAATAGCCACACTTATTTTTTTGATAAGCGCATTTATAGACGAATAACACTGAACAAAAGATGGGACTCGCTGAACAAATCCCTAAGGGAAATTAGGAGTCTAAAAAATACGCAAAAGTTATTTAAAGTAAGTGCCCTACTGTGATTTAATCAAATTTGAGCTCCAGCCTTATATAATAACAAAAGGACGAGTTTAATAAGAAGATGGTACACAGCGTATATTATTGTTGGAAAGAAATTAATTAAAGTATGAACAAAACATTAGACAAAGATTCTTTTCCACAACACAAAGCTAGAAAGCTAGTGTTAAAACACTCCGTTTCCTACTTTCGTTTCGTTATGTCTTGTGCCGGAACTGATGACTTTAACCGGTCTACTTATTAAAATTTAAAGCTATAATTCTAATATAATTGCTAATTAAGGTTCAGATATAAACTTACCACATTTTCTATATAAAAATATCATAAAAATAGAAAATAATATCGCCCAAGAGAATAATCTGGTCATAATTCTTCACGTCCTGTCGTAAATCAATTGACGTTAAGTACGTTCCCTGATATGGATGATACAAGGATTTTGTGCTTTGAAACCAATTTGTAGCGATATGACTTATAAATAGGGGAGATTCTCTTTTTTGGTGTTAGGCTGTATCTCGTGTATAGCTCGTTGGCATAGGGAACCAGACCACCATTTTTATCTTTCTCCAGAATTAGCGTGTGCAATTGCCAAAATTAGTAATATATATTTATTCAAGGTTGAGGTTAATTCAGTTAGCCCTTCTGGCCTTCTTCGGTTGGGGAGCGAAGTGAGTGCTCTGTTCCCGAGTCATTACAAGCACTACGTGGCTGCTTGAGAGGATGTCGTTGGTGACAAGGGCGTCCTCCACAGGACTCGAAATTAGGCTTGCTACCGCCGATTTGACCAATCCGATCATATGAATCCGGTGGATTGTACCAATCCGATCGTATTGATCGCTTTGGAGTGGTATTTGAATTCGCAACTTTCTTCTTTTGTTAGGCATGTGTAAATAGCGGTACAGAATGAAAAGTAACAAAAATAATGAAGCAATTAATGCCTGTTGAAATAGTTTCCATCTGCAAATTATTTAGATTTCCTGAAGTAAATTAGTAAACTAAGCCTTATCTTTTGTACCTGTCGAATAATAGTTTATGAATGATATTAAAATATCGGGGGTACAGCGACTGCCTGTAATCGCATTGGGAGGTGGACAGGAAGATAGGAGAGTGGGTGGATTCCATTTCTCCACTCCAGTCTTATCTCAAAAAGACTGTACGTTGACTACCCCTGAATACGTGAGACATTCTCGAAACTGTGCAGTGCTTGGGGAATGTCCCTATATTAGGTTTCTGTTATTCTGCTATTGGGGGAATACGGCTTGGAGCTGGATGAAATCAGATATATTGAAAACATACTGTACACAAACAAACAGTATCCTTCAGTGAAATATTTGTTCTGAATTCAATTAAGCAGCAAAGTCACGTTCTACCAGATATCCGGTTTGAAATTTGAGTTATCCGAATGAACCTTACGGTCACGTGTTGAACTAACTTACGCATGCCAAATTGATTTGTGAGAGATCACGACATTAATCGTAATTGGAAACCATATCTTGAATATTTATTATATCTGGGGTCATTTTTATTGAGACGACTGCACTACTCAACTCAAAACTCAGCTGAGCGTAAACGATGGTTGTGGATTCGATCCCAATTTGCTGGATAAATTATATGTAAATTAATTTCGAGGTCCATCGTGGCGCAAAGCCACAAGCAAGCAACTATAAGCGGGAGAGATTGTAAATTCTATTGCCACTCGGGTAAAATATTTATTAATATATATTAATATATTTTATATTTTCATTTTCTTGCTCTGGTCAGGAGCAAAATGGCAGTACTCAACACGATTGCAAATTTAGGGAGAAAGTGTGAAATGGAAGTCTCTTAATGGGGGCGGAGTGAATAAAGACTAGGTTTCCCAGGTTCCCCCAATCTACCCTGTTATGTACAGGATACAGCGTGAAAAAAAAAGACCATTCTCTGTTTTCATAAATAAAGCGCTACGCTGGGTGGCAAGCCACACAAAAAGCAATTTCTAGAATTCGGATGATGATTCGGAGAGTCTACCTTTTACCGAACTAAGACAATGTTTTGTCTGGGCTTTTGATTAACTTCTGGTGCTAAATTGCCAAAAGTATTTTCAAGTATTTGTACCACGATGGCTAAACACTAATTTATTCGCTATTTTATAAGCATTTTGTTTGTTTAGCTTAGCTTAGCTTCAAGGTTCACGCGTAGCAAGGTAGACAAAAGATAACACAATAGAAAGATACTTCTTTACCAGAGTTGACACATGGAAAAAAAATAATATAATAATTTCCCAAAGTCTGAATCTAACCCACAACCAGCGCGCTTACAGTCAGATGCTTTCCCACTGCACCACGAGTGCCTAATAGTTTTTTATAAGATCCCATATAATTTACTCTCTGCCATA
>DWGR01005197.1:0-10542 GCA_018247715.1 Heliconius burneyi
TTGGCCATTTTTTCCTACCCTCTCGCTATACCCAAGCCACCTGAGCAGGTTTTCTTTCTATTTTCACTGTGACCCATCCATTGCCATTTTTGGATGCTAAAGCGCTAAATCTAAAACTTCTTCGTGTAATTGAGAGTGCCGACTAATTAACTGATTCCGCATAATAAGATATTGCATATTCACTACATTAATATTTCTTCTACTCTTCTTCTTTTGTTCGTCTTCTGTGTCCACATCTCACTGTCGTAAAATATCTAAGGTACCAACACGCATTATATACGCTCAAACAGTGCAGTTAGGCTAGGCTAGGCGTTTCACCGTCCACCTTTCCATTTATAAGTAGACGTACCATTTATGTACCTTCACTCGAATTCAGGTGTTGTTAATTATTCGCATTAAAAGAAAATATTTATAAATATTGTCCAAATGACATCCTTATTTTCGTAAAATAATATAAATATATTTATATATCTATCGTCATTATCAGACCGGAGTCGGTCTCTTGGGAAAACCACACACAAACGGTGATCGCTATCTATAAATACTGGCTGTATGTATTCGTAAGGCATGTTTATTTGAAAGTACTGGCTGGCAGTCGTGGCGCAGAGGCACAAAGTGAGACTGTAAACGCGGCTGGATGTGGGTTCGATCCCACTGGAAGAAATAAAATATTCATTTAAATTTATATTTCTATCTCATCGCTTTGGTTTCGAGGCAAAGCGCGGCGTTGACTTCGGCCACTTAACACGCAGAATTCAGCGGAAAGTTGAGAACGGAGTGTCTTAACACCCCTCTGTGTGCCAAGCGATTTGGAGATGTAAACAATAATAATCTTAAAGCCAAAAACATTTAAATTGAAATTTTATAATTGATGTCAACATTTATAAATAAATTTATTAAACATGTAATTATTACGATATCTCTATATATTATAGAACAAAGTCGCATTTCGCCTCTGTCTTTCTAACTCTTCTTCTTCTAAGCCACCTAACGGATTTTGATGTTGCTTTCACCATTAGGTAGAGTATTTCTCAGGGAAGGTTTATATATAGCTTATAATATGTATATTTTAATGTAATTTCACATAAATAGTGTTGTACATAGGGGATACATTAATAATAAAAACAGGGGCTGCATTCACCACCGAGATTGTGCCGAGAGGCGGACAATAAATGAGTGCGTATCAAGCTAAACGTTGTTGCACTTGTCCCGTGCTCACACTTAACAAATAGGATCCTACCGGTTAGACACCTACACGCATGCGCTGCTTTAATAGCAAGTCCTACATGAAAACTATGTATTGAAGTATTGTTCCTCTTAATAAGATCTACAAAAAAGTCAGCGACAGCATATTCGTATCTTCTAAGGATAACATACAGTGATGCTCACTGTATGTTATCCTTAGAAAAAGAATTTCTGTCTAAAAATAGTAAGATGACTATTTTTTTTTATTGTGAGGGATGCTTGTCCATAATGGTATCAATCTTTATCCTTTTTAATTCTCAATTCATTTTCTACGTTAAACGAAGATAAAATTTACTCTTTACATTATTACGAATAGTTTTAGACAAAAACGTTGATACATCACGCCGGCAATATACAGTTGGATCGACTCATGTTTTACTTATTCCTTACTCTCAGCATATAAATAAATATATTTGTTACGTTGGCCTTTTTATTTATATCAAAATGTCCTTTACTGTTTTTCATTTTAATAAGTACTTTAGAAGATTAGTAACACACATTTAAAGTTACGATACAAAAAAATCCTTGCTACGTAACGGATCCCGCGCGTCCCGCGCACCCCACAAAGTTTTGCTTATAAAAGCGCATCCGCTGCGTCCGTTTGGCTCCTTTCCCTCGGGCGTGCAAGGATGGCCTGGTCATCATGTTGTCCAAAGCTGGGAAGAACCCATGAAGCCCTAAGGGTTACCGAACTACCTCCTAAACGCGGTCACCAAGCTGTTCGAGAAGTTATTCATCTCACTTCTTCAAACGCATATTCACCCACGAAGCGAGCAGTTTGGCGAGCGGGCACTAAGCCGTTCTGCAGGTGGTCAGAGTGATACACTACGCCGCAGCAGCGATCAACCGAAAGGAGAGTGTAATAACAGCCATGGTCGACTTACCACTTAGCACAATGTTGGTGACTCTACGCTGACGATATTGCCTTGCTCTAGAAGTATTTGAGCTCCCACTACGCAACCAAGAAATTCCAGCGAGCCCTTGACCTGCTAATGAACCGGCCGGTGGAGTGGAAGCTCACCCTTAACGTCATCAAGACACAGGCGATATCTTCCGTTGAGCCTGCAGGGCCAGGGCTTGGAGCACCCGAGCGACCTACCCTGGGGTCGTTATTGACAGAAGACTTTCGATGAGAGGGCAAATCTAGAAAGCCGCCAACGCAGCGAGGACCGAAAAGTTCCTACTACGACAACTGTCCTCATCCCAACTACCCTTAAGAACAAAGCTATCGCTCTACAAGGCGTACGTCAGGCCTCAACCAAATGTACGCCAGTCCAGCGTAAAACCTTCCCAGCGAATACCAATTCAAGTTCATTTTTTTTTAATTTAAACAGTCAGATTTTTTTATTTAAATAGAAATCACTTTTGAATCTTCGTATGAACATATAGATTAAAAATTTACCGCCGGTTCGGAAGGCAGTTCTGGTGAGAAGAGCCAGAGATCAGACGTTCTATTCCGAGGCACTTCTATCCTCCTTCAAATCCGACTTCGAGAGTCTGATCTGACGGAGCTGATCACCCAAGTTATTTTGGTTAAGAGAATATTCATATCAGGTACTTTGTTATTTGTGTTGTTAGTTTAAATAATTATATAGGCATAGTTTAAATATCAGTAGATTTTTTTCAAAGCAAATGGAACATCCTTATTGGAACTACGAAATTGCACCCTTAAATTTTTAATAACTTTCACATTAGCAACCTTAAATTCAAATTCAAAATCAAAATATTCTTTATTCAAATAGACTATGTAAGCACTTTTGAATCGTCGAGTGAACATACAAACAAAAAGCTACCACCGGTTCGGAAGGCAGTTCTGCTGAGAAGAGCCGGCAAGAAACTCAACAGTTGCTCTTTTCAAGGTCAATGATATAATTAATTATGACATTAGCTGGCAGTTATCCTGCATGACGTCCAACAGACATTAATTCCATGCATATTTATTCTCTAAATATTTAAGTTTAACAGAAATAGAATAAACTATGTCGAAGTGAATAGCGCACTATCGCATATTCTTCGTTGGTTTGATGTTATAATTTTATGTTAAATGCTAAAAAACTAAATTTGCTTTACCAAATTTTAAAAAACATAATTTTAGTCTAATAATTAAAGGAGAAACTCTCAATGTGTCGGAATCAGCTGTTTTCTAAGATATAACTGTAGATTCCAAACTCCAGTGGAACACTTATCTGGAAGCACTGCCTTCCGAACCGGTGGTAGCTTTTTGTTTGTATGTTCACTCGACGATTCAAAAGTGCTTACGTAGTCTATTTGAATAAAGAATATTTTGAATTTGAATTTATTAAAGAGGTATCAACCGCGAAAAGTACAATATCACATAAGTTCTTCACATAAAAAAGCAGATCGTTAATATAAAGAAGAAATAGCAGGGGACCAGGGGGCGGCAGGGGGAAAGAATAGATCCTTGTGGAACCTTTTAATATTCTCTTATTACTTAATACTAAGCATTCGAAGTTATCAATAATCGTCGTATTCGTCGCGACGACGGTTTATATAAACTTTGTTTGTATTGCTTCGTCCGTTACCAACGTATATATTCTTGATTGGTCTTTTATTACGTAAGGCACGCACACGTTCGATGCCCACCCAGTTTTCGTGCTGTGGATATAAAAAAATCATATCATATCTACATTTATATACAGTGAAAGTAAATGGGAAACGGAGTGTCTTAACAATACCTTTCTGTGCCTACCTTGCTGTGTACGGAGGATACAACGTGAAACTAATTTATATAACGAAATGAAAAAAAAAATAAAAAAAAATAATAAAAACCAGCTAAATTTAAAGAAATTGATAATAATTAAGATGAGGCTTAGTCGCTTTCAAACTTATATTTTTAACTTTACGCTTAACCTGAATTGCAGAATAGATTGAAAGAATCAAGTGTCCAAACACTATGATCTCCATTATTCTCTTGAGATATGGAATTCTATCTAGAATGGAGGTAGTAAGATAGCTGCATATAAACATTTAGCTGTTTCCGTTAGTATAGATGCACCACAGTGGTACTAGTTTAGAATTACTGATCAAGCAATTAATATTATATTTTTTTAGCTTGACGCTGTATTTCGCATATAGCAAGGTAAACAAAGATAACAGAAGATCTGTTATCTTTGTAACCTCCGTATTTGGTTTGGTAAATTCAGAAAAATATATTTTTGCTTACTATTATTCTTTTTAAGTGCCCCTATCCTATATCTATTTCAGTCAAAAATACTAAATGTATAGACAAAATATTTTTACTGTTTTATTATATATAGAGATAAGATAGTTACCAGAATATTGCCAACTAGACCCGATATAGAATTGAGGATACCTACAGCGTTCCCAACAGTCCGTTTAGTTCTAGAAATAATCTGAAACATAAGGTAGTTTATTTATCAAATAAGATAAATTATATGTTATATTAATAAGATACTTTATATGTTTATGATAATAGCTTAGCATTTTAAAATTTTGTACAATAAAAATCGTCTTTTTTTCTTTATTAATGTTGGATTATGGACGTGGAGTACAAACCGGCCACTTTCTTGGACTCTCCACCACTGATCCACTTCTTCCAAAACGCGTGAATATTATTGCACTTTCTTGACTGGGCTGGGGCCTTTAAGACCTACATCCATATTTCCCATATTATTATTTTCTTACAACATCACATATTTTTATGATAGTATATAATATATTTTATTTGCTCCTAGTTTTAAATTGCTGCAAATATATTTTTTCGGACTTACAATGTTATATTAAGATGTAAATATTATATACCATTTTATCTTTTACGATTGCATTTTTTTAATAGTTTTTTTCAATAAATCTGAATCTACAATACGCGCAATATTTTTAAATTACGCGTTTATAAGATTTATTTGGTTGGAATAAATGTATTGTGCTTAGAAGACGGTGTAGACGAATAAGAAATCACTGCTTTTTTAAGAGCTCCAATGAATTAGATACTAAGAATGATATTTTGAAATTGAATGATGTTACTAGCGGACCCGGACGCGGCTACGCCCGCTTGAACTATACGAATATTTATTAACTATATCTATGAAACTATTTTCAGTTTTCAATAGAATTAGTAAGAAAATATAAGCCGTTGAGTTCTGCCACTCAACACGCAATGCTTTCAGAATTCGACAGAAAGTGAAGAACGGATTATCTTTTTTTTATGGGAAAAGCATGGCAAACGAGCGTACGGGTCACCTGATAGTAAGTGATCACTACCGCCCACGACACGGCGTAACGCCAGAGGAGCTACTGGTGCGTTGCCAGCTTTTGGGGTGGTTGGGCGCCGGAGCCCGGCATTACCTAATGCGAAACGCAGTGGCATAAAACCACTACTTCACGCCGGTTTTAAATCCCTTTGCCTACTCTGCTGTGTGCGGGATACAGCGTGAAGCTGATTTATTTATTTTTTAAAATATGTTTACGAGTAGTTAGAGTAAGTATCTATGTACGCGCGAGGAAAACTTAAGGTACTTTTTCTAATATTAAGAATTTCCTTTAGTTACTTTTACCTCTTTTGTTTGTTCATTTCGATTATTCAGATATTTTTTCTAATAATAAATATCCACTTTTTATTCTTTTTAGCTTATTTAAATTATTGGTAGCTTTTTGTTTGCATGTTCACTCGACGATTCAAAAGTGCTTACAAAGTCTATTTGAATAAAGAATATTTTGAATTGGAATTTATTTTGGCTTATATTTTCTTACTAATTCTATTGAAAACTGAATATAATTTCATAAATATAGTTAATAAATATTCGTATAGTTCAAGCGGACGAAGCCGCGTCGGAGTCGACAGAACAATATTAAGCGTACCTCTTTAGTATCACAACCAGCACAAGAGACGTCTACTTTGCTGAAAGAAAGGTCATCTGTATTATCAATTGTATGAAAATAAATAAAATTATCAAATAAAACAATAAATTTGAAGAGCATATCAAAAACAAGTTCTTGCGAACTATGCAACAAAATATTAAACAAATTAAATTTATTAACGTATACTTGTTCGTTACAAATGTAACAATTTGCATATCTACTTTAATATATACATATATTATTATTTTTTTCATTTTGAGGCCAGTCGTTGCGCAGGGCCACAGAGTGTGTTGCAAAATCGACTGGTTGTGGGTTCGATACCCACTCGAGGAAATAATTTATATTTTAATATCTTCGCTCTGGTGTGAATGCAAAGCGCGGTGTTGAGTTCCGCCACTCAACACGCAATGCCTCTAAAATTCGTCGGAAAGTGGGAAATGGAGTGTCTTTTAACTAGGTTCCCTACCATGTTGTGTGCGTTATACAGCGTGAAGCTGATTTGATTTTTTTTTTTTTCATTTTCTTCTCACAACGTTTGGTTTTCATAAATAAACATTTACCAAAGGTACCAATGGCAAAATAGAATAAGAAATCACAATAAGAGTACTTTGTACTAATAATTAGATAATTCTCTTTTATTTAAACTTGCAACAATATACTTTAGTCTTAAGATTTCTACAGTACTTAAAAATAAGTTTAAGATATTTTGTTGTCTGTTGTAGTTTAAAACAGAATAAAAAAATACCTTGACGGTCTTGACTCCACCACAAGTGCGAAAATAAAAATTGAGAAAAATATGAGAGCCTTAGACATCTTCGTAGATCTGTAAAAATATTTTTTATACAGATATATATATTTATCGACAGAGGTAAAAACATAATGTACAATTTAAAACGAAAGTGGACAGGTTGTGGATTTGATCTCCACTCTAGCAAATAAAATATGTAATATTTTCATTTCTTCGCACTCGTGTCGAGGCAAAGCGCGGCGTAGAGTTCCGCCACTCTACACGTAATACCTCTAGAACTCGGGGAACGTAGTGTCTTAACACTAGGTTATAATTAACATTATTAGTTTACAATATAATAATTATTACCTGTCGATCTCCTGTATTTAATATTATAACGTTCAGACGTTTTAAAACTACACTGTTCGTGCACTAAAATAAAATAGCTATATGAGCTTATTGTGATAAAGACGACATTTTATAATAAATCGTCTTTAGAAATAACATTATTTATCCAACCTAACTATCTATGGGTCGAGTGCTATTAAAATATTCTCAAATAGGTTTTATTAACAATCTTTTACGTTTTGATAAAATAATTATATAGATTAATAAATTTTGATGTAATCTAAAATTTAATATTCTGTTAGGCTTATTACGGAACTACTTTAATTACAAATATAATTAACTATAATACAAGTGATATACCGATACAAAAATGTTTTTTAGGTCCATCCATTTTAATCAATCCAAAGAAGTCTTAAATATGTTAGTGAAATCTTTAAAATCGTTTAAAACGTTTATAATTCCCTTAATAATGCCATCAGCTATTGTCTAACTTCAAACGTTACCGTCTCTGTATACTCCTTTTTACCTCAACCACTATCATTAGGCCGACCGAGGTTCTCCTCCTGCCTCTCTTACCATCCATTCTTGATTCATAAATATGTTTTGCCATTTTCATTGGAAATTTCGCCTGTTAAAACGACTTCGTAAAACCTATGAAAAGATCGTATTTTAACAACATTATTATACCTTTCATTCTTCTTCTGTAATACGTGGGTATTTGTTTTCGCTGTCATATAACAGCGTCGAGCTGATTTTATTTCTGCTGCCTCTCCACATCTATTTTAAATCTTTCCTCTATACTGTACTACTAAATATACTTTCTAGACTTACCACTTTATCAAATAGTTCTTATTTTTCCATTATCATTGCAATGTTACTTCTGCATTCTTCTCTTCTTTCATTCTGTTCTTTCTTCTTTTGATTCAAACATCAGAACTTTTTTTTTTGCATTCGTGTATTAATAATTATTGACCCAACTGACATCCTTATTTTATTAAAATAATATGGGTTTATTTGATAACGTCATTATAAATTATAATTTAATCAACGTAAAAACCAAATGAGATAACGAGGTTATAGTACAAATTTAAATATAAATAAGTCTATTTTTAATAATAGTAATATTTCCAAGTACACGCATGTGTGCAGGACACAGTGTGAAGTTTTTTTTAAGTAGACGCTAAGCTTTTTAGCTTCTCGCTTATTCCGTTTATACCAAAGTGAGTACAGAGAACTGAGGTGTCATGAAACTCAGTTTTTAGTGGAGAAGACTGATAACTTTTACCTTTATCCTACTTAGAGACAAAGTGGAATGCGTATGCTGAGGTGATAGCCACACTTTGGTGACGAGAGCATGAGTTGCTGACTCATATATTATTTATTTTATATTATATATGTATATATTATATTCATAATTCAGATGCTCAATATAATTTAACACTAGACTACTTGCCAATACAAATCAATTTATCTTAGTTCAGAAGGTTCTTTACCCACCTTTCTTCTCCATGTTCTGATTCAAAATATTATTTAGAGGATTTGAGTTACAGTACTCAAAGTCAAATCTCACTCAATCTAAGTCAAATCCAATGAACTTAAACATGCCTTGTCTACCTTTCTTAGTCTTAATTCTGAACTTAAACATGCCTTGTCTACCTTTTTAGTCTTAATTCTGAAGTCATTTTGGCCACTTTTTCGGCGCCATCTTCAATTTCTATATGTTGTTGTTTCATTATTAATTATATTTCACAAAACAAGCTTCATCATTTGATGCCCATATTAGGTAGGTAGTGCATAAATATATATATATATATATTTATGGAAAAAGACAAGGCATTTGTGTATATTATTTAATATTATTTATGTATGAATGTTTATTTGCACTAACTACTATATATTTTTTATTTTATATCTCCTAACCTCAAGGTTGTCTGAAAGAAATCGCAAGTTAGCGATAAGAGCGCTTTTTGTGCTTCATGTTATGTGTATTTCTAGACATAAGTTATAACTTTGTGATGTACAATAAAGTAATGCTTAGTAGTCACCACCGCCCATGACCCCGTGCAACGCCAGAAGGACTACAGGTACGTTGCCGGCCTTTAATGTGAAGATAGCCGCCGATATATTTTGTTATTTAACTCTCATCAGAACTGAAGTCGAAAAAAACTAGTAGTAAAAGTTAAACTACTAGTAAAAGTTCAATAAAAACTTTATTTTAATCAATTGAATACCGAGTCGTCACCCGGTGAAACAGGGGAGTAACTGTAAACGCGACAGTTGTGGATTCGATTTCCACTCGGGGAAATGAAATATTGAATACTTTCATATTCGTGGCTCTAGTAATGAGGCAATAAGCGGCGTTAAGATCCGCCACTTAACGTGCAATGTCTCAAGAATATGGCGGAAAATAGGCGACAGACGTGTCTTAAAGGGAACGGGTTGCCAAGTTCTTTCCGCGAACCCTGGTTATGGGATACAGCCTGGGATATAGCGTGAAGCTAACAGCAATTAAATACTCTACCTATATGAATTGATGAAATACTTTTTTTTAGTTATTGTATAATATTTAAAGCTTGATTGACTTTTGTTAAATATTAATAAAGGAATTATGTCTTCAAAACTGTTCTTTCCATATCGTAGTAGTTTTTAAATGCATCTGCTACGAGCTACACATTCAAAATAAATAATGGAATGAAAATCCATTTTATTAAAGACAGCTAAAGACAAATATATTATATATCTAAGCTATCTTAGAATATAAGTTTTATTACTGTACTAAGCAAACATTTGTATTTGCTATACACAAGCTCACCTGTGTCTGACATAGGTTACTGGAGATGTGGCGTGGCGTTTGAGACAATAAGGACGATACACAGAAGCATCTGCACCTGCTTGGTTAATAAATTAGATTATACCGTACCTTTGATATAATCAAAGTTAAATTATAAGCATGAAGGTAGAAATATTGTGTAGATATAACATCTAATATGTTGTGGAAACTGTAATTATCAGGAATTAATTAATTTGACGCTGTCGTGGACCAGGGACACAAGGGTGTGACTGCAACGGGACGGTTGTGGGTTCGATCCCCATGAAATTAAATATGAAATATTTATCTAAATTTATGATTTCATTTCTTCGGTCCCGAGGCAAAACGCGTGGAGTTCCGCAACACACAATGCCTCTAAAATTCGGTGGAAATTGGGGAACGGAGTGTCTTAACACTAGGTTTCCTCTACCAAGCCGGCTGTGTGCGCGATACAGCTTCAAGCTGTCACACAGCCGGGTTGCTGTGATGGCTTTTATTGATATAAATATTTAATATCAATAAAATTTATTTATTAAATAATAAGTTTAAACATTAGCTGGTGTCATAAAGAAAA
>DWGR01005198.1:0-10541 GCA_018247715.1 Heliconius burneyi
GACGGGGTGCTTGGGGTCGCACTGGCAGGAGTTGCTCCGCGGCTCGCAGTACACGTGCACCAGACGCGAGTTGCATGTGAACTCGCATGGAGAACCCAAATACATGCCCTTCTCTGAAATTTGATTTGATAATATTTATTATTTTATTTATTTACTTTATTATATTTTTAAACTGTTGTACCAACATAAAATATATAAAAATGTGTAAAAGAGACGTTATAGCAGAACCATAGCCATATTGGTGATATTTTCCTGAATCTTCTTCTCTTTTAAAGAAGAGAAGAAGTCTCTCTAAAGGGAAACATCTAGTAAACGATTAAATACTATGTTTACTTTTTTCTCCACTAACAAAGATATTCCATTTTGTGTGATTATGTTTTGCGTTGGTATAATAAACAAATGAACATTACAACATAATAGCTGTTTATATAAAAAAGTGATAAAAGAAAGAATCACTTAAATTTTTAGTACGAAAAACACTATGCTTTACGCTGTATCCTGCACATGGCAGGGTACATGGGAACCACTCCGATTCCAGGTACCCACTGACTACCCCGAAGACACTCTGTTCCTCACTTACCACCGACTTTCTAGACTTTGAGTCTGGTGTGGTGAAACTTAACGCCCCGCTTTGCCCCGTTACCAGAGCCAGAAAATAAAAATATTAAATATTTCATTCCTCCGAGAGGGAATCGAACCCACAATTGAGGTGTTTACGATCGCACGCTTGTGCCCCTGCGCCACGATGGCGAATCGGAAAGAATTTAATTCTACGTGATGGTTGTGGGTTCGGTTCCATGTTTTTTTTTCAACATGAGGTTAATGTTGTTAGCCCTATTGGCTTTTACAGCGATACCAATTGGGTAGGTAGTAGGTAGGTAGGGTACTCTGTCTCTGAAGAAATGCAAGCACTAAGTGGCTGCCTGTGAGGATGGTTCCATATTAAAGGAACTCTTTTATCTCTAAAATGGTTTGCAATTACAGCCTTACGCTATAAAAATCTTTTGTTCATGACATTTAAGCTTTCATAGGTACAAAAAGACAAATAGTGGCCGCTGGTGCTTGTTACCATTAGATAGCAATCTCGAACACTTTAAGTAGTTAATAAATCTAGGCTAACATTAACGTGTTGGCGCTACCTTGGTACTACCAGCCTTGTTTTGGTGGCTGAGGTCGATTCACTTTATTAGGGCAGGGTCACTATGCCCTATGGAAAAATTACATTCATACAATTTTTCAATAATTAGGTGGTATTTTGTTCTAGGAAAATCTTAGGCTTTTAGTTATGTACGATAAGTAATGTTCAAGATATTGCTTGTTGAGTAGTGGAATTCAATGGCAATCGATCAATTGGGAGTCAAACCTGCATCTATCACGCTTACAGTCCAACGTTTGTATACTATGCCATTACGCCACGACGGCCCCAATGTTATTAGCAAATTACATTATAATAAGATAGAACCCAATAACACTTCTTCAATTATTTGATTTTTTTTATTATTATGCCTTAGCCGCATTTATATTGAGAATCTTAAATAAATTCTCTTAAGTAAAGTTATGGAAATTGTGGCCCCCAAAAAAATATACTTAAATATAAAACACAAATATTAGTTTTAAACACATGGAAAAAATAACTATTTACTAATGTATACACTACAGTGTAATATAATGAAATATACACAGGTATTGTGCTGCTGTCAAGAAGGTAGTGGGGGTCAAGGCGACTGCCTACAATGACACCAATGGCAGTGAGAACCATCAATAATACGCCATTTCTATTTCTAGAGGTTAGTTTGAAAGGTAATAAACGATATATTTTTTTTGACTTGGCTGGTAGAAAATACTTTTCAGTGTTGAGTCCAACCCTAGGGCATATTTTTGTATAAATTGTATAAAGAACAACTATATAAGTAAATGTTGTACATTGAAATATATCAAGTAAAATAATATATTATGAGAGTTTAGAAAATTTCACAGATTACAAACTGATTATTCAAAATCAGTGCTGTAACACGGAAAAAACAAGTGAAAGTGGAAAACGGAGTGTCTCAATACTTCTGGATTCTGGATTCTTCCACCTTCTCTGCAATTAGTTATATGTCCGCATATAGCTAAAAGCAGAGAAGGCAAGTAGAAGGGAAGAAGGGAAGAAAAGAAGATGGGAATAATGCGTGAATACATAAAATGAATTTTGGACTATTTTATTAATTATATGTAAAATTTTTGTATGAATTATTATCATAGATGAGCGCATACTGCATCTTTTCAGTTTTACGTCTCGCATGGAGCAGGGTACGTAGAGGGCAGAGGGAGCTTTGTGTTGAGACACTTCGCTCCCAACATTCTGCCGAATTCTGGAGGCATTGGGTGTTAAATGGCTGATCTCAACGTCGCTCTCAGATATTAAAAATAAACTATTAAATATTTCATTTCTTCGAGTGGAAATCGAACCCACAACCTGTCGCGCTTACAATCACACTCATGTGACTCGGCGTCACGACTGATCCCAAGCAACAGAATACATAGATACTATAAAATATTTGTTACGTATTGTCTAAGGTAAGAAACAAGCTTCAGCTGACTAAAACATCTTTGTTCCACGCATTCATACATACATATGTACTTACTTTGTGCTCTTAGTTTTGCCCTTAAGAGACGTAAAGGTCAAAAGGTAATATTTCTATGTTAACTGAGGGAACTTAATCTTCACACACACCATAAATTATTCAATTGTAATAAGAAATAAAAATAAAACTGGTAAGGGCGAGTCGGATTGTTTTATTAGAATATTATTATTAATAATTAGATGAAATAATCCGACTCATTTTAATTATTAGAGATCAGTCGTAGCGCAGGGGCACAAGTGTGTGATTGTAAACGCGACTGATTTTGGGTTCGATTCTCACTCCAGGAAATTAAATATTTTCATTTCTTCGCCCTGGTGTCGAGGCGAAGCTTAGAGTTGAGTTCTGCCACTTGTTGAGTGGCGGTACTCAACTCTGAGCAATACTATAGCTTAAGACTATTTGACCTTTGTTTGTGTGCAGGATACAACCTGAAGCTGACTTATGGTCATTATTTTAGATTTTTTTATTTATATTGTTTGTATTGTTATATCTCACTTCTTGTCATACTAGTTCAATAGGAAGGAAGATTTTGATTACGTGGTGAATTTCAAATAAAATGCGGTATTAACTAAGTATAAAAATAAACACTCGTATCTTTTGATTGTATTTATGTAATAGATATTTTTTCCGCGTTCAACTGTAGACTCCAGACCTTCAGACTTAGATATTTTATTAATTTTAGCATGGTACTTCCTTAGCGTGTTTGAGAAAGACTCTTTTATTAAAGAACGAAACCCTAAAAAGATATATTCGGTAACAGAATTCTTACAAAATATGAATATTTAAAAAGCCATTGACCGAAATAGACAGTAACGTGTATATATTTCATATTGAAAGAAACAGTATTATCTAATATTTTGTCTCATAAATAAATCAGCTTCAAGCTGTATCCCGCACACAGTAGGGTAGGCAGAGGGAACCTTATGCTAAAACCCTTTATCTCATCTGTTTATTAAATGTTTTTAATGTTCGAATCAAGAAAAATAAAGTCTCAGAGAGGTAGCGTAAATGAGCCAAGTGTTGTGAGCTCGACTCCCACTTAAACCTGCGAGTCTCTCTCTTATTTTAAAAAAAATATTTTTATTGAATTTCTTTAAATGGATTAAAAAAAACATACAATACAAAAAATGAGCTTATGGATAGACATCCAGTTAAAATTTCATAAAGATATCTTCAATGGGTACCGAAAAAATAAAATTTAACGTTAAAAGTCGTTACTCCCATAACTCTCTTACCGCAAGGGGCAAGACCAAAAATTTGGTGTGTCGCTATTTTGGACAAAAAGCAAAACAATTACAGTAAAACTATTCATTAGAAGCCAGTGTAGCTTTTCCATTCTTATCCGGCTACAGCCTTTGTGACATTTAAGCACCGAAATACTTACTACTTAGTACTTAAAAACGGGAACCTTGTATACACTTCTTAATTGTTTAAGGAAAACTGATAATGTTGTCGAAGTAGCGAAGCCTTCTAACTTGAAAGAGCGATTAAACTTTAGATGATAAAGTTACAATATAAATAGTGGCAGTACTAGTTGGAGTCTTTAAGTTTGTTCTTTACGACCTTGACAGTGGATGAGCTCCACGAGTGAAATTCATCTTCTTGTATAGAAGCTTTATTGTGGACATTTTCTCAATATATCTTTACTTTTATATTAATATTATAAAACCGAAGAGTTTATTTGGTAAAACGCGCTAATATCAGGAACTACTGGTTCGAATTGACATAAGCTTTTTATGTTACCACAAAAAAAATCGATTTCGTATTTTGAGTCGAGGATGGCTATATCTTAGGCTCCTTGGGCGTTGTGTGATGTATCACACACAAAATTAACTTAATTCCAGGTGCAGGCCTGACTGGAGAGAGCACTTTGCCCAACAATGGAACAACGCAGTGGAACATAATAATAATAAAAGAATAAAAAGACATGTTCCAATCGACGCACGCAATACATTTTTTATATGGAAATTTATAATTTTTCTATATTTGGCATTAGGTTCAAAAGTTGATAAAGACAATTTCATTAAAGGCTACATATTTCTCATATATTTAATATAATGTGTGTAAATTTTAGCATCCTAAAAAGGTATACAAGCCCACTGTGGCATTGACAGCCTTTTATAGTGTATGTACAATCGATTAGAAAAATAAACTTGAATAGTTGTATTTTAATTTTATATTTCACTTTATATATTTTTTAATTAATATGTTTGGAAAAGAAACACAGTCAAGTGGTGATATCTCCTATTTTGCTGAAGATTCCATAGGGCTCTATAAGTTTATTTTACTAAGAAAAAAATTTAAGTAACAAAATTTGTCATAGTTTCTTTTTTGACAATTACTCTACTATAACTACACGTTGTACATAAAAATATTTAACTTTATATAAGTAAACATTCTCGTAAGCATTTGTCTTATGAAAATCTTATATTTAATTTAATTTTGCAATTACTTGTACGTGGACTAGGCACGTAATACCTTATTGGTTTTTAAACAAAGCGACGGAAGTGAACTAAGCGGAAGTAGCGCCGGATGTTCTACCCACGAGGACTTTTAAGTTTCCTCTCCAATATAAAATCTAGTTTTTCACAATGCCTTCCCTGCATAGATTACATCAAATGTGTTAGCAGTTTAAGGAAAAAGAATATTGATTTCTTACTACTGATTTCGTCATATAAAATATGCATAGCATATTTTTTTTATGGAAAAAGACATGGCAAGCGAGCGTACTGTTCACCTGATGGTAAGTGATCACCGCCGCCCACGACTCCGCGTAACACCAGAGGTGCTACTGGTACGTTGCCAGCTTTTGAGCTGGTTGGGCGCGGAAGCCCGACATTACGTACTGCGAAACGCAGTGGCATAAAGCCACTACTACACGCCGGTTCTAAATGCCGGGGGTGGTAATGATCCGGTCGAGTCTGCCCATGCGTGTTGCCATTGTTGGCGACGTGATTCTCCCACTCGTACTTTAGTCGCCCCTTACGACACCATCAGTATCAGGGTGATCCTATTTTAAGCCGGAAACACACAGTGGCATATCTGATATTATAATCGTTACGAAGTAATTTCGTACTCAGACTTAGATCAGGCTGTTTGGATCTGCAGATCATCAAAATCTGTCGTTCTTGTGCGTATATTTTTTTCGTTTTCATATCCCTAAGCTATTTTTTCAGTATATACGAGTATATATAAATATACGAGTATATGATACAGCATAGGCACCTACAGTAGGTTACATCGAAGCCAGTTACGTCAAGAAGAATAAACAGAGTAGTATAAAGTCTTTAGCCTTCTCTATAAATGGATTATCTAACAAGAAATAATTTTCCAATTTTTACCACTAGCTTCTAAGAATAGCTATAGCTAGTTTTATAAACTGAAGAGCTTGTTTGGCTTAATATACTAACATATGGTATAAATTCATAAATATGGATCTCGTAATAATTTTAATATCCATATAATAATACATAAATAAAATATAATCTTACTAAAAGTTAGTCACTCTGAACAAAAGTGTTTTAGAAATCACAATAACTTGAATCAGTTCAGTTCTTAATATATGGGAACCTAGATCAATAAGTAAGGTGACAACGAGAAGCTAGATTATTGTCCAGTAATAATTCAATGTTGCCATAATACAATTTTAATCATAAATTGAATAATAGAAAAATAAAAAGAAAGTATAATAGCGAATATAATTTTTCCTTTTACACAACAGCATTCGGGATGACCATCGAAAATTCCTAGCGTTGGACTTGGAACGCTGATTTCTGCAATCTCGTAGCGTCTTCCATTTTAATTAATGATCCGAAAATTCACGTTACACATGAAAAAATATTATTAATATATCCGAGGCCGATATTAAATGACTTCCGTCGACATTTTGTGCTACAATTGTATTAATGTACATTTATGGGAGGTAATTTCGTTATTGGCTTTTAATAATAAGTAACTTTTTGTAAGCGACTCTATCTCTCAGTACATTATTCGTAGCCCCCATCTTAGTTTGTTTTAGCTAACTGTTTTGTCCGTTCCTGTAAAATTTCGTGAAAACTTCTTTTAGTGCTCCTCTTCACTCCCCATGTACGCTGAAATTTAGCATGTAGGTTCCACATGCTAAATTTCAGCGTATTTCGGATGTATGTCAGTTCAGTAATGGAAGAATTTATAAAGATTGAATTTCCTCTAGAGTCCTACGATTGGATTTTAATTTCCAAGATGTTATCGTGTGTTCACATAAGCTATCTTTACTGGCTCATGCCACAAAACATGTAAAATTGATTTCTGTAAGTTAATATTTCACTTGTACTAAAGAATTGAAAATACAGTATGTATAAGAAAAAGAAACATTATGGTATATAATATCGAATCTAATGATAACTAGGCCGTCATGGCGCAGCGACACTAGAGTGTGACTGTAACGCGACGGTTGTGGGTTAGATCTCCTAGATAGAACTCGACGAAGTGAAATATTTATTTACGTTTATATATCCATTTCTTCGCTCTGGTGTCGAGGCAAAGCGCGGCGCTGAGTTCTGCCACTCAACACGCAATGCCTCCAAAATTTGGCAGAAAATGGCAAATGGAGTGTCTTAACACTAGGTTCCCTCTACCTACCCTGTTGTGTGCAGGATACAACGCGACGTGAAGCTGATTTAATTTTTAATAATAACTAATACATAACATAACATTCCTTAAAATTCTACGTATTTCTATCTACAGGTACATAGCGAAAATCCCCATTATGAAGTCAATGGCAAAGGAAAACCCTATTCAGGCGGACAAAACCATTACGCGGTGGCCGTAACGTGCCAAATCTCATCTTTATATCGGCTTTACTTATTCATGGGGGTTGGTCGTTTATGCCTCATTTTATTGTGCATGTCGCTATGAGTATTATTGGATGTTGTTTCAAACTATTCCATTGTTCTCTTAGAATCTTATATATCTAGTGCAATAATAACTATTAAAATCATTAATTTTAGTCCAAAATATGTATTTAAAATGAATTCTATGTAAAATTACCATGTAAAAAATTATAAGGCCCTCGCGGTCCAGCAGCAGCGTCTGATTGAAAACACGATGGTTGTAGGTGCGATTTCCACTTGGGGAAATTGGGATCTTTATGTCTTACCTCTGGTTACATGATAAAACGCGGCGTTGAGTATCGCCTGAGTGCCAGACACGCAGTCTCTCGAAATCGAAAATATCGTTATTATTTTCATTAACAAGTTTCTAAAGAATCAAAAAAACAACTCCAGTCTGGCCTTACCACAGGCTTAGCCATAGTGAATTGGGTATGGGATAGAACACCATTAATGTTTTATTAGCGTAGAATATATACTCGTAGACATGTTATATTTAATTCATTAAATTAAATGTATCATAATTCTTCTTTGGAAGCGATAGACTTTATTTTATTTTGACTTTTATATTATAAATATTTTTAGCTTAAGCTAAGTTACTATGTTTCATTACTGTTTAATACAAAAATATGAACACTAGGTTCTCTCCGCCCACCCAGCTGTGTGTAGAATACAGCGTGAAGCCGAATTAAGTTAAATATTCACAATTATTGATTAACATGATGAAAAAGACCAATATATTTAAGCAATTCCGCCAAGGACGAAGAAAAAATATGACAAAATTGGTTTTACTCGATAAGCCTAGATTGCAAGTCGATCGTCTAAATGCTAAGGGTTAAAGTTGTTGTTAGAACGTTGACTCAGTCTTATCTTTTATTTGATTTTAAGTCCCATTTATTTTTATTTATTTTTAATTATTATCTATTTCTATTTAAAATGGTTTATTAAGTCAACTTGTAATACCCAGTGAACTATTTTACATAAGCTGGGGGGTAGTATTAAGTCACACCGTTCCCCTTAGAACAATTCAAGTGGCAGAACTCAACGCCGCGCTTTTCTTCGTTATCAGAGGGAAGAAATAAAAACATAAAATATATAACTTCTTCCAGTGGGTATCGAACCCACATGCTCTTGCGTTTAAGAAGTGTGCGACTGGCATGACTTAAGCTACTAGATACATGTCAGAAACTTCAATTTCGCTCTATATGGTTAACATATACAATTCGCAGTATTTTCATGAAGAAAAACTATAAAGTATATTTTCAAAATAAACATTTTGCGAGATTTCAAGTCATAACTATAGCATAACAGAAATATGTAAACTTCAACATTAGGTCCCACGTTACCTCTGCCTACGGAAAAATGAAATATTAACAATTTCATGCTTGAAATAAACTAATTATGTACTACGCGTGTTCCGACAGCTGTCACGGTGATGAGGTTCAATTATAATTTAATTTAACAACGGGCGCCGAGTCACGTGATAGAATGATTATTAAATATGTATGTTATATAACAGAAGTCGTCGTGGTCAAGCAGCATAGCACTTGAGCTCTGTAAGTGGGACGTCGTGAGTTCGATTTTCCAGGGGAATTAATTATTTACATTTCTTAGCTGTAGTAACAAGGTAAAATGCGGCGTTGACTTCCGCCACTCAACACAGTGTCTCAAATTTGAGTCCGTTATCAATGTAAAAAAAGAAATGAAAAAAAAATGTTTCATTTGTACTGCTGCCCTAATCTTCTGACCTCGTATTTTTGCATTTTTGATGTAGGAACTTAACACAATATTTCCTAATGGGAAGAGACAAGAAAAGCTTAACTATTTCAAAATATCTCCCAGCCTCGTCTCAACTACGCTATAGCAGAATATAAAAATCTAAACTCTACAATGAAACATTGCTGTGCGGCCTTTTCCAAATAAACGCACCGATGCCTCCGATAACGAGAATCGCGTTTTGGAAGCGATAGACTTTATTTTATTTTGAATTTTTTATTATAAATATTTTATATTTTGACATTTTATATAAACAATCCATAGTACAGGCAATTAGATTGCCAGCCAGCTAGAACATGACCAAAGCGGCCTAACGAATTGATCTATTCGTTGAATTTTTGGTTACAGTTCTAATTTTTGCTAATAACTTTATTACTATTTGATGTAACAAATTAATATACAGCAGCAGTAAAGCTATTAAAAATTCAATGAAAAAATCTGCTTTCATATCAATATACGCTCATCCACAAAAGTTCCTAATTTAAAAAATCAGGAAAGACCTTGTAAAAGTAGTTTCATTTCAAAACTAAATCGTTTTAACTTCAACAATATCGGGCACAGTTAATTGTCAGATGGACCGTGTCCTTTGACAGGCCAGACGCGCTGGTTCCAGATATTGATCACTTTAGAGCTTAAAGTTCGCAATTAGTTCTCATCTGTCTATGGGAGAAAAGTCCGAAGCTTTTGTATTTATGCGCTCATTTTAACTATATATCCATGTACTCTGGAGAAGTAGTCAGTTTCATCAGTATTGGCTATTGCAATGGAAATATACTTCTTTGAAGTGCTTTAACATTAAGACTTAGGCTCAAAAAAAGTAGTGGGTACAGCTACGGGTAGCGCGAGTCGGAAAATGTTAAGCAGTTTTCTCTTTCTCATAAAAATTATTACTGCAATGATTATATCGGTAGTATTTCCAATAATATATTATGAAGAAGAAAAGCACCAAGTTGTTTCTCTCTTTATTGCTATACGAGGATGAGGCGTGGAGTTAAAAAAATATTAAGCTTTTCAGTCAATATTGAAGGGTACCTAAATACTTGTATACGTAGAATTGGGTGTTTGATATTACTCGCAGTCGTAGTACAGCGGTGCAGCATTTGACTATAAACGAGATGGCTGTGGATTTGATTCCCATTTGGGATAAAATGTGGCATTAAGTTCCGCGTTTAAGAATGTTTTGAAAATCGAACGGTGTGTAGATAACACTAGGTCGCTTCAGTCTTCGCTGTTTGTGGGATTGCCCCAAATAAAGCCGCTAGATGCTTTG
>DWGR01005199.1:0-10541 GCA_018247715.1 Heliconius burneyi
GAAGTGGCTGCCTGTGAGGAAGTCGATGACCGTAAAGGTGCCCCCTGCGGAACTCGAATCTCGGCTTGCAGTCGTCGAGCGGACTGGGATTTCACCTATGCTAAGCAAACCAGCTACGACATGAAGCTGCGATTGGGGACAAATTTGACTAATCTAAGGGAGCTAACGGTCCCTAACCGCTGGGTGTGACCGCGCCGAGACGCGGCCGAGCCATTGAGTAAGCTGGACTTCGTCGTCGATTCCGTCGACGAATGTGTTTGTGTCGTGTGTGAGTTGTATGTTTTTTACCTACATACGGGGCATTCGCTATAGTAATGACGACATCGGAGTCTAAAAGAAAGCTTCGCGGGCGTCTACGTCTAGGGAGCGCGATAGGGGTGTAATCACACGCATTAACATTTAAGGGATTAGCGTACGAGCCTGCACTGACTGTAGCGTACGTTTTTCCATAATAAATAAAATAAAAAGAATATATTTCTCTAAGAAGTATATATTTCTCTATTACATAGACTAGATACCGCGTGGCGACGGTACTTCTGCGGCTGACTCAATTTGATCACTGTAACTGCGTTCCAACTGTTCAGCCGACATACAAGTCACGGGTGGACGTGGAGTTTCAGTAATAGCGAACTTGTTTAGTGCAGTTTTTTATTGATAAAATTATATTTTCTTAAATTCTGTGTTGCTTTTACCCATAGCTTGTCACTCATGGATTTCCACAGGTTGGCTGGAAAAGTTCTTTTGTAGAAATCAATTCATCTCAATTAATTGTAATTTAATGTATTTTTTTGTTCTTTTTCTTATGCATTTTCGTGTAATATAGTATAAAATTATTTTAAAATTCTTAGTAATCTGATCTGTCATCTTCTTTTCTTTTTGTCTTTTGTAGCTTAAGCATATTTATTTCTACTAAATATATACAAAAACACAAATATTGTATTACTAAAGAAATGTTTATTTAAAAAAAAAATACTTTCTACGATCATTTAAAATATTTTAAAATAAAATGTATAAAAAACCAATTTGTACAGATTCCACTCTACTATAGGCACCATGCCCGATACGCGACCGCTACCAGAGTTCACTAAGAGGTGTTTGTATTGAAATTGATTTAGGGAAATTTCGCGGCGAAGACGCTTCTACCGAGACTTGGCACCGATTGTTAAAGGGAATCGATTGATTTTTATACAATTTGAAGTCAAACTCAGAGTAATATTCAGATATTATAGTTTAAATTTTATGGAAAAGCAAAACATTTTTTTGAAGTTTACCTGATATCTATATCTTAAACTGACTTTAATTTACAGTAAATGGAAGTAAAATTACATTTATGACTTCATTGAATGTAGAAAATTAGTGATGTACTGCTTGTTTTGTAAAAGAAGAAGAAGTTATAGGTCTATCTATAAGACATAATAATAAGGTCCCAAATAGAAATAATGGTTAAAAATTATAATATAATCTACAGAATACCAATTTTTTTGCAAGAAATACCAACGCCACACCTTCTCTTATTAAGCTTTTATATTTGTTATTGTAAAACTAAGATTTTAGTAAAGAAGTACGGTTTTCACTCTATTATATAAATATATTATATAATATAACAAAAATGTATGAATACATCAGAAATTACATAAATATACAAGTGTTAATATATTTTCATATCGTAATATGTTTCGAGCATAATATTATAATTTATTTGCTTTTGATGTTTGATCTACGCATGATGTATCTGAAGATAATCTAAATATGAAAACGATTCCCAAAATTGAGATGGTAAGAGAAGAAATTCACAAGAAAATATGTTTTTATTGACAACAAGCTTTCCGCACGTGGCTTTGGATTAAAATTTTACCATAAAATATTTTTTCGCTTTAAAAAGAAATCCAGTCTCTAAAAATAGTAATAAGAAATATTTTTCTAAATTAAAAACCGCGATATTGTAAAAAATTATATTTTCTTAGAGGTTCACCAAAAGCCCTGTCTCTGTGCTTACTTACGGTATATAAAGAACAGCATATTATATAAAAGAAATAATAAAGAAATTTTAACATATACCCGCATAATATATAAATACTACAGAATGAAAACATGTATCTTTGGTTACCTATTTTAAGGTTAATTAATTAAATTACACACGCTTTTAAATACACATTATTGATAATATTTTAACAATGTAATCATAATGGTATTAAAAATTGTTCATTTGTTATGAGTCCGTAGCGGCGCATTGAAACAGCCTCTGACTGTAGAAGCGATGGTTGTGGATTCGATATTTACTCAGAGCAATTAATAAATTATGATTCCACAATCTTTGACGGGCGGTTAGCGAAGTTTCTTCACCATAGATTTTCTCTGTCTACCCTACTGTGTTCAAAATACAGTATGAAATTAATAAAAAAATTTATTAATGTAAATGTTGTGTTGTGTTTGAATGCCCTGACCGCGTAGTTCAAATTATATTTTGCTGATTATTACTAGCGACCTTCTTGCGGCTTCGTCCGCTTAATTACACTTATTTACTTAGTAAGCTGAATTACATTCATGTTTTAAAATCTATACGCTAAAAACTAAAGCTTCAGCCGATTCAATATAATAAATAATTTGTATCAATTTTATTTAAATTACTTTATATTGATATAACTTTTATATTAATGAACCGATTGAATAAACATTAAATTTTAATAGTCCAAGATCCTACAGCCGCCAAGCCTACCTCATTTTAGCAAAGCTAAAATTTTGGGGACTGTTAGTCTAATATGTAGTTAAGAAAGTATACTTACTCACTAACTTGAAAGTGTTTGGGACCCTTTCAGCTTTGCTTAAAAGACGTAGGTCTGGGGGCTCTGGGATCTCAGTCTATAAGGGAAAATTTCCAAAATACAACTCATCGTTTCTTATTATTATATCATAATATGTACATTATACATAATTATACAGTAGAAAATTTTCAATTTTAATACACAAAAAATTATATTTGATATTTGCTCTTCTTATAAATGTAAACATTTAGTGCGTGTGTATACATTTACTATAATACAATTCGTTAAATCAATTTGTCATGTAGCTAAAAACTGGCTTAAAAATATCACTATACTTGTATTATAGAAAAACCAAAAATATATATAAAAAAACAATTAAGAAACCTTATCTTCACCACTTAATTACATTCCTATATAAATCTTAAACTAATTAGATGAAGTGACATTTGTATTATATTTTAGATTTATAGAGGCCGGTGTGCATCTGCTCCCAATAATGGGGGAGCGTATAGGAGATTTGGAACTTCGTCCGTGGTATTACCGAAGTTACATTATAAGTAATAAGTTTCGCCGTTAACAGTTTCCTAGCGCAATACAATATATATCTAAATATGTAAGTAATAAATATATGTAGGTAAGATGGGAGGTCCAGCAAGATATAGTTATGCGTACAAAATAAAGTAAATATATATTATGTATAAAATTTTAAATATTAAAATATTTCTACTTGAGACACCGGTAGTAGCGATTAACTGTAAACGTTACAAGTTGTGGATTCGATTCCCATTCGAGGAAATTCATTAAATTTAAGAAAATATTTTAATTCCTTCGTTCTACATCAGACAGAAAAGTAAAGCGCTACATTTAGTTCTACTACTCAACATGCAATACCTCCAGAATTCGGCGGAAAATGGGGACCGGAAGTGCCTTAATGGGAATATATATATATATATATATATAGAAAGCTTAACTTTTATCTATACGAATAATATTAAAAAATAAAAGAAAACATTATTATATTGCAATATTATAATAACATTTTGCCTTATAATGTTTTGTTCCATCAGTCACATCAAGAAAAATAACGTTTATGCTACAAATTGTGAAAACATAGCACAGAAAAGTTTTACGTAAAGATGCAGGTAGCTAAAAAAATACTAGAGTGTTACCAGGGTAACTGTCGGTTGTACCGGTATAACCCAAGGTGACTCCCATCTGCGGCCCTCTCATATTTCAAAATAGGGTTAGTTGATGACAAATATGTTATAGCGACGGGCAAAGTATGAGTATATTATATTTACTATTTAAAAAATAAAAAAATATAAAATAAGCTAAGGATTTTAATGTAATGTAAAGATTTAAGAAATAAAGTAAAGAATATTTATATTAATATCAAGAAAATGGTCAACTGTGAGTCAGTCTTGCTCACCGAGGATTCCGTTCCAATTTTAGATTGTATGTCAACGGAAAGAATGAAAGTTAAAAAGGTGACAAACTTAATTTTACGGTCGTAGGCACTCAGTAAATAAGAAAATAAATATAAATAAAAGTGTAGCATAATACCTATATTTTATAATTTTCAGTTTTTTTCCTTTATTTGTATTACAAGTTCTCACTCCGTGTCAAATTTCATAACTGTAGGTCCACGGAAAGTGGACACATCAATGTGTGTGTGACATAAATAAGAAACATATATGTTTTTCATATACTATGTAGGGTACTTTCGTTTGTTTTTATACAAAATGCAGTTAAAATTATGTTTAAATACTCACAATATCTTTTGATTAGGGTTTTTTACCTCTAAATAATGGACTTCCTCTAAAACACTCAGGCTGAAATAAGCTTGAAATTCAGAATAAGCTCCTCCAATTAACAACAACAACGAGACCTCCAATTTTTGTACGGAATCATCGGTGGGCGAGCGTGACTCGCGCTTGACCGGGTTTTTTAAATTACATTAAAGCTAGTAATCGAATGATGGTTACCTGTAATAGTTATTGAAAATTGTATCTTTATTGGTACCCATTACGATGATAGTCATAAAATTGATTATACGAGTATATATGGCTTTTTGCTTCGCGGATAACTCCCGTATGACTATGCAACTACGTACAAAATTTTCTAGTTTCTGCACCCCGAATATAAAACTGACACAAGACTGACAGATATTGTAGAAATTAGATTTTTTCTTCAACATGTTAAAACGCTTTTTACTTGAATAGCATTTATATTAAGATTTGGATACACTAAATAATTAAGAAATCAATACAAGAAGAATAAATTAAATCATATAAGTATTATACAAGCACAGAAGCCATAATTATCTTATATCGTATTTAAAATGAAATAAAAATATTCACACCCGATTGTAAGTAATTTTATATACCTGACTTACAATTGTATAGATCGAGGCTTGATGAAGACAAATATTTATATTAAAAACAGTTAATAAACAAAAACTTTCAATGTACATAAAACGTTAAAACAGCATCGTCTATTAGCGACGCAGGTGCAAGTATCGGATATCCTATCTAGCGACCGTCCATTTATGTTATTGAAAATTATTTAGGTATAGATGCAGTCAAAAAATGATTCACGAGCTTTTTGTTTCATTAATATTTATAAAAAACCTAATTTAATTGTGTTCTTTTTTTTTCGAGGCCATCGTGACGCAACGGCACTAGGGTGTGATGCGACGGTTGTAGGTTCAATCCCCACTAGAGGAAGTATTTTTTTTATGGTAAAAGCATGGCAAACGAGCGTATGGGTCACCTGATAGTAAGTGATCACCGCCGCCCACGACACGCCGGTTCACGCCGGTTTTAAATGCCGGGGGTGGTAATTATCCGGTCGAGCCTGCCCATACGTGTCGCCATTGCTGCCGGCGTGACTCTCCCACTCGTACTTTAGTCGCCTCTTACGACACCACCAGTACCAGGGCGATCTTATTCTAAGCCGGGAACACACGGTTAGAGGAAGTAAAATATTAATTTACGTTTATATTTCCATTTCTTTGCTGGAAATGCGCAAAGCGGCTGTATCCTGCGCAAAGCGGTCTAGGCAGATTCCAGATGCCCATCTGGAAAGAACACTCCATTCCCATTAAGACACTTCCATTCCCCACTTTCCGCCAAATTCTGGAGGCATAATTAAATGTTGATAAGTAAATTTTCCCTTACCAAGCTGCTTTTGCATTACCTGTAAAAATATGATAGTAATAAAACACGAATCTTTGAATTTTAAAAATGTTGTCTGTCTGTTTGTTTATGCAAACATATTCTCTCTTGTTTTTGACGGATTTAAGGTAAAACTTTTTTGTGGCTTAGCTATTAGACCTGTGCAGAATTATTATTTGGTCTTAAAGACTGGGACACCTGATGGAAAACTATAGAAGACCGACTAAACTACAAGAAATAATTAAATGCGTCCTTAACAGAAGTTGAGGAACGTATTGACCATTTAGATATTAAAAATATAATCTCGAAAATCTCATTTAAGCATATAAAAAGTATAAGAAATAAAAATAGATTCCCGCGTTAGCTAAAATTATTTTGTATGACTGAGGCTATTATAGTACAGTGGTACAGTGTTTGACTCTTATTGGTATGGTTGTGAATACGATCTCCACTTAGGAAAGTAATTATATATATTTTTTTATTTGATGCAAGTTTTTATCACAACGCAAACGAAGTTGCAAGCTGCCACTAGTATTACTTGTAAATAATTTAATATTTCGTTGTGCACCACTTAACAACCATTGTATCATTGTCACAAATTATTAAGTATACTCGCACTGTATAAAATTGACTTAAAAAAAAGGTCCCGCTAAGTTTCTTCCGCCGGTTCTTCTCATGTCTGAGGCATTCACTTTGTACTGAATTCAGGTGGAAGGTGGAATAAGCACAACGGAGTGTTACACTACGCTATCTTTGACCATCTAAGTGGGGCTGCTATGTGGGAATAAATGTGAAGATATATTTTTTTATTTAAGTTTATATATTATGATAAATCAACCCATTCTATGTTGTATGAACTTAATCATAATAATGATTTAATATTAGAGGCAGTAGAAGGCCCAGAAGCCTGTGACTGTAAGTGCGATGGTTATTGCTTCGAATTACACTCGGGGGAGACATATTTAATATATTCATTTCCGCGCTCTGGTAACGTGGCATTCAGTGTCACAATGGGAACGAGGGTGTCTTAATGGAGAACGCATTATCTGAGCTTCCTTTAGAATCTAAAAATAGATATATCGTTACTTTTGCACGTCATGATTCAAAACTTTACCCTTAGCGCCGTAATAGCCTCCTAAAAACCTAATGTAATGATACTATATTTTCCACTTTCCACTTTTTAACGAAACCGATGATTATTTTGCTTACAAAGCCTGTCGTGGCAAAGGGACACAACTGTGGTGGACGTGTGACTGTCAACGCAACAGGTTGCAGTTTCGATTACCACTCGGGGAAATGAAATATTAAATATTTCCGTTTCTTCGAACGGAGTGTCTTTTACCAGACTGCCTCTATCTACCTTGCTATGTGCAGTACTTAAATTAATTTTAGTAGCTTAGGTATTAATTATAATAAGAAATATCTATATTGCTATAAGGCTGTTTCAATAATAATTATTAATCACCTTAACTCATATAATAAGAGAACAAAAAGAAAAAAAGCAGATCATTAAATTAAATATAAAGATTCAAATAAAAAAGGCCCTAAAATTTATATTAACCTCACGTATTGTACGTATATTTTTATTGGAAATACTACAAATATTGACCAAATTGCTGATCGACTGTTGATTAAATTCAATTCTGGCCATTCGGTGTATTTGTGTATCCTTTGAATTGAGAACAAACGGAAAATTTCAACAAATAGTTTTCCATTGTCAAAAATATATACTATAACCCGCATGTTGCAGAAGCAGAGGGAACCTAGTGTTATTATACTTCGTTTTCAATGCCACACTCGGTGATGTTTTTTATTAAAAAGCCACAAGCTACACAAGAAACGGTACATAAGAACGGTGGATTAACAACAAAATTCTGACAAATATTTAGTTCATCATCAAAAACTACAATAAGCACCTTGCCTCAATATAAAACCTTGCCTCAATATAAAACCTTGCCTCATTTCCTTGAAATCATTATTTTTGCATAAATGAGAATAACAGTTCTAAAAATACATTTTTAATAAATTTTTAAGTTTAATATTTATTACTAGAAACACCTATTCTGTTTTGTGGACCTGTTTGATAATACTTAAATAGCTTACTTACGTATGAAACAGTACAGTATACTAATATTATATTTGTTTTAAAAGAAATATTCACTTAACATTCGGTCCGTGCTGGTACCAAGTAATTGGAAAAATCTTAAGAAAATGATATTCTTATGAGAGTTATTAAAAATATTTATAAGTACAAAAAAATAATCAAATATATTTTAAGTTTCATAATGTTTGATGGTCTAAAATTATAAGCCCCGAATACAAGACATCTTGTAATAAAATAAAGAATTAAAATATTATAGTGTTGATACACTACATGATGATAAATGATACGATAAAATCACAGCCTAGTAACTACTATATAAGGCTATAATTTTGTCATAAATCGGTTTTGTGTAATTCCAAATGGCTACATTTGTTTTAGAAAATAATTAATAATTTTTCAAATTCATAATTTTCTTCAGTTTAATAGACTATTGTAAAATCCCTTTCAAATTGTTGATTGAACGAGAAATATAAAAATATACCACCAGCTCGGGAGGCAATTCTTCTAAAAAGAGCCGGCTTTAAAATGTAGAACTATCAAATAAAAAGTATATATGTACCAATGGATAAAAATAATAATTATCGATATCTGTCGATTATTGTTTGGAATTGCTTTATAAATATTTAAATAGCTGAAACATCGTAGAGAGAATATTAACTAATACCTTGAACTTAGCCTTTAAACACCTTCAGCCTTTAACTTTAGGAATTTGGATATTATCATGAAACCATTCACTCTATACACAGGAAGTGTATAAGCATATAATTCTCATAGTTAAATTTTAAAAAATCTAGAAAAACATTATACTTGATAAATTAAAACAAATTAATCTATTCTTCGTACATATATTTATGAATATTTTCTTTCAATATTCCTCAGAGCCAGTGAAATGAGAATAACACCAACAATAGCCTATTGACTGGTCTTGCTTCACTTTTATTAAACTTCGGAAAACTACTTTGCAAATATTATGATTATAAAAATCTTATTCGTAGTATATGATATTTCTGGCTCCATCGTAGCGCAGTAGTAGCATATATACAGCGCTTGATTATAAATAATTTTATTTCTTCACTCTAATTTCCTTACATTACGAAAGTATTATCTTTGAAACATCATACCAAGAGACCGTCGTGACGCAGGGTTCGTGAGACGCGTCCATTACCCTATACTGGTTATCCACCACTCAGCATGCCTCAAAAATTGAAAGTGTTCCAATATTAGGTTCTGCCTACGCTGCCTCGTGCGCGATACAACATGAAGCTAAGCGCCACTCAACAGAGTGTCTCAACACTAAGTTGCCTTTACTTACTCTGCTGTGTTAGAAAATGCGTGCTTTATATTATTCCTAACTGTGTCTAGCTTTCCTTTATCCATAATAGTTCCACTTATTCTATTATAAGTTACATAAGTTTGTTATCGACCATACCGAGGTAATAACCTCGGTATGTATTAATATGATAGACTTTCCAGATTGCGAGTATCGGTACACGAAACATCCATTACAGAGAAACCATGAAGATAATAATTCAATTGCTCACAGTAAATGTTGGAGGAACTATTTTAAACCAAACAACTTTATTTTCAATTTAATACAAATTTTAAAATTGAACGATCTCTTCTAATAATATTTTGAAATTATTTATTTTTTCTGTTACCTTTGCAGGGTAAGCAGAGGTAACAGAATGTTGGGACTTTGCCTTATTATTATTATGTTAATATATTATAGAAAAAAAAATTACGTAGGTTGTATCATGAATTCGGATGGCAAGAGGATACCCGAGTGTCATGATATTCTCTCACTGATTGCATCAAAACAAAAAATAAACAGAATACGATAAATGAACAGGCGTTCCTTATTTTTTATACTAATAAAATAGAGCGGAAGAGCTTGTTTGTTTGTTTATGCTATGATCTCTGGATATACTGGACCGATTATTTTTTTTTATTTTATATGACAGCTACATTATACAGGAGTAGTATAGGCGATATAACATAACGATGTAAGTTTTACTGAGCCTTAAATAACGAAATAACAATAATAATGAACGCTATCAAACGACAAAAATATTCTATTTTATTAATTCCAAAAAAAGCCCGTGACACCGCGGCATATCATTTTAATTGACATGGATGTTTAAACTCGCGAGCAAAAGTAGGAAAGGAAAGAAAATTTTATGAAGATATACTTCGACTCTTATTTATTATGGGATTTGGACGTATAATTTTTGAGAAAATGTAAAATTAAAATTCAGCGAGCCCCGTAAGTCCCTTGTCGTTGCCGCGAGTGAGCCTAGTATATAATAATTAGCAAAATATTCTTTTTTAGTTTTTCTAATATTTATATTAGTGCTGCAGTTTGTCTTATCAATCTCTTATTATATATTTCCTTAAAAAATCTTTAAGGGAACAAAAAAAGAATTTCAAAACAATCACAAAAGAGCTACAGTAGTACCGGACACCAATGCAGCTCCCACATGCGAGATTTAGATTAAAATT